>VBSM01003143.1:47326376-47337912 GCA_008086735.1 Cheirogaleus medius
AGCGCGCAGCAGGCTGAGGGGAGGGTTGTGGCGTTGGGTTGTGACTTAGGTTGCTCATGAGTTATCCTTTTACTCCAAGTCGCTTCTGTCTGTTGACTTGGTGGGGAATATTCAGCCATGAGCCATTGATCCTATGTGCTATCTGCTAATGGATTCTTTCTCCGCCATTGCTCCCTGCATGGTGGCTTGTGGCCGCGGCGACAATGGCAGTATTTTCAGAGAGGCAGATTTAGTTCTGTGCCTTTCCTGCAGCAGCGGTAGTGAAGGCATCAGACGCCAGGCACTCGGGGCCCGTGGGTTGGCTCTGAGCTCCGAAAACAGACATGTTCCCTTTCCCCTGCTCTCTGGGCCAGTGCTAGCTGAGCTGTTGGGGCCCTCAGGATCATGCCTCTGTCTCTTAGGCCCTACCCTTCCTGGCCCCTCTGACAGGCACACCCTGGCTCCACAGAGGGGACCTGGCCACTATGAGAGTGGCATCTCGGGGCCCTTAATTTACCCACCTGTAGAGTGAGGCATTTGGACTAGGTGAGTGGTACCTAGGCTTTTTGTGGTATAGCCAATTAAACTGTAAGAAACAGAGAGGACATCACAGGGCTGCTAGCTTTTTATTTTGACAAGCAAGAAGATAAAAAGGAAACTGTCAAATGCCATCTCCACCATCAATGCCATTTCATTAAAAGAGCATGTTAATACCCAACAAAGGAGTGACGACATAATGACAAAGAAAAGGACAGTTCTTCCCAGGAGAGGTGCGTCGGTCGACTTTCACTGACGCATGCACAGTATGCTGCTGCGGCTTTTCATTGCAGACTTCACCTGGAGCAGCACTGCTCCATGGCCGTGTGGGACCCACGGGACCAGAGGACCTGTCTGTGAGCCAACCTGTGGGAACCTTTGCTATGGAGAGTGAGACGCCCATGCGACAGTGATGGGCTCCCTTCCCATAAAAGTTAACTTGGCCGTGGCCTGGAGACTTCTGCCTCCAAGTATGAACATGAGGGTTTGGGATTTCCTGTGGGTCTCAGTTGTCTGTACCCCAGTCTGTCTGGGCTAGATGCAAACGTGAGCTTTGTCTTCAACCTGGGGCTCTGCTGTGGTTTTCCTGGGTGGGCAGATCTTGAGCTGTCCCCCCAGAGCAGGCTGGGCTGCCCTGCACGTGACAGCTCAGGCCTGAGTCTCTGCAGGTGAGCAGGCTGTCTTGGACCTGGCCGGGGTCACTCTGGCCAAGGAGCCTTAGCCAAAGTCACTACTATTCCAATTTGACGTCTCTGTGGCCCCGATTATGAATTCTGAACTGTCCCTTATGTGTTCCCATTTTATTAAGCGCACTGAAGAAGGAGGTCATTATTTTACAGACGTGGTGCATTGGCCAAGATGTATTCATGAGCCCTGAAAGTTTGGGGGTTGACACATTAATTTTAAGCAGTCAATGTGGCCATTTGAGAACATATCTAATGTCTACTGTCATTCTCTTCCTGGGTTCGAACCCTCCCCACTAGCCTATTTCTCCACTCCCTATCCATCCATGGCTGATTACAAATGAATTTAGATGTCTGAACTACAGAATTTGGTTATTTAGAAGCCATAGGGTATGAGATGGTTTTTCCATAGTAGTAATAAATAGCATTTTATAAGGAGAGCTCATCTCTTTTTTTGTACATTGTGCCTATCCCAAGGCTGGGTGGAGTAGAAAGAAAAACATGATCTTTGGACTTACAATGGACTAGATTTGAATTTCAGCTCTACCACTTATTAGTGATCTTAGAAAATTACCCAACCTCTCTGAGCCTCATGACATTCCTACCTTGTAAGCTTGTTGTGAGGAGTAAATGAGTTGGTGTAAAATCACCATGTAGGGAACATGGCCTATAGGTGCAAGAGGAAATCCAGGACTTCCTGAGGACCGGCCAACACCCTTGGTCCTCCAGAGACTGGGGAGCAGCTTAAAACGCAGCTCTGGGAAGAGCTGGAAGGGAGCTCCATCCTCCCCGGCATTTCCCGGTGAGGGAAATGATGCCTGATTGACTGGCCCGGGGTCACGGAGCTGAGACACGTGTGTGCAGAGTGAGGGACCTGCATTCCAGGCCTCAAGGTCAGGCGATTTCAGAGCCGGACAGGCCTTGGGGAGCGTGCACAGCCCCTTCGCACCGGAGACTGGGAAACCTGAGGCACAGGATGGTAAGGACTCGCTAAAGGTCACTTGGCCTCTTTCTGCCACGAAGACTTCTGAAGAGCAGTGGTTCACACACGGCACAGGGGGCCTCTGAGAGTGCGAATCCACACACCGTGCGCTGCAGATGCCTGTACAGATGGAAAGGAGTGACTACAAACGCCTGTGACGATGACCGCCTTAGGCCTGGTGGAGACACTCAGAAAACTCACGGGGCTTTCCAGCATCCAGGGCAGTTGGTTTTGTCCTAGCATCTCTTTAAACTCCTGTGGCCTGAATCCGTGAGCAGTGCGCCCCCTTCCCTGAAGGTGCAGCCCATAGGTAGCAAAAACAGTAGCTGGTGGATGAGTTAGTTCATCAGGTACAATGTCTTAAGCCCTGCCAGGGCAGGTCCCCAGGGTCGGATAGGGAGAAGTGCCAGCAGCCAGGGAATGGTTGGATGATGGAACTTCCCAAGGGCATAAGCAAACTCTGCCACCCTCACCCCAGCTCTGGGAAGGGCCCGGGTCCTCTGCTGCCCTATTTCTCTGGCCACCAACTCTCAGAGTGACCCCCTCCTCCTTCCTCTCCCTTCTCGGAACTCTCGCCATGAGAATCCCAGCTGGTGGTGCCCACATTATGCTTGATTTACTTGAGCTGCTTAAGGTAATCTGCCTAATCCCCTAATATGCAGGATTATTGGTACCTGGGAGAATGCCCATGGCTGGGCCACCGGCCCAGGAGGTGCAGGAGGCTGCTGGGTGGATTTCCTCTTGGCCTGTTTGGTAAGGGAAAGGGAGTGGGTAAGCGTCACAGGGTGCTGGGAGACCCTTCCCCAGCATTCATGCCTGGGGACAACCTGAGGCACAGGGACCAGGAGAGTGGCCTGTGTGGAGGTCTTCTAGGAGTTTGTAAGGCATTGAAGTTCAGGCACTTCTGAATCTTAGGCCAGACTGTGCCATAGAATGTCACAGTCATTGTCCTGAAATAAAGCATTTTTAAAAAGCTAACATGTACCTGTGGGTTTTAATCAGGGGATTGCAAACTTTTTCTCCCAGAAAACCCCTTCACTCAGATGCAGTCCAGCACAGAACCCTAATAGGTGACAATGCCCAAGACAGAGAGGCTTTGATCCTCATGGCTGGCACCTTCCCTCCGCTTCTGCCCTCCCTGGGAACCCCTCCAGGGCACCTCACAGAATGCTGGGCTCCAAGGAACAGAAATCTTCGGGCTTAACCGACTGCTCCCTCTCGTCTCCCAGATGGGGGGCTCTGCTCAGAGAAGTTAAGTGACTGGCCCAGGCTGCACAGCCTGTTCTGACAGATCTGGGGAGAGAACGTGGGCTTCCTAACTTCCAGCCCAGAACTCCTGACCCTGCCCTCTGACAGGACAGAGAGTCTTTCTGCTTTGTGCCCAGCTGAGGGGTGAGTTTTGACAGGTGGAGGGGCAGGTAGGGCAAGGGAGACCGTGGGGTGGGATCCAGGCAGATGGAATGAATAACTTAGAGCCAAGGCTAGCAGCACTGGCTTGGAGGAACAGTTTCTGATGTCGATTAGGAAACTTAGAGGACACAGTAGGGCTATGAGATACAAGGAGAGGACAGACAGAAGTTTCCTGACCTTCTTCCTTCCCCCACAGCCCTCTGGGGCTTGAGCATCCTGGGGCTATCCCATGGTACCTGGGCAGGAGGTCCGGCATGGGACTTCAGGGATGGGAGGTGCTTGCCTGTCCACACTCTGGTCCTGGAGGGCTTAGGGGAGGTGGTTCCCTGCCAGCTCAGTCTCCCCTGTTCCCCATCAGACCCCCCTACCTCCTACCCTGGTGCCCCAGACCCTGCAGGACTCAGCCTCGGGTAGCATGTGAGTGCTCAGGACTGCTGGGCAGAGCATGGTAAGGCCTCCAAGGAGGGAGGAAGTCAAGCCTTCTCCTTCAGTGTCACCTGCATAGAGAACTTTGGTTTTAGCAGGAGGGCTTCACAGCCTGTCAGCCTGGCCACGTTCATTTCCAATTTGATGCTCTGCTCCGTGAAGGGTGATTTATGGTTCCGGGCTGGTTCTTGGCAGAAAAAGGAACTGTGTTCCTCCGTCCTTGATATAACCACTCTCCCAAGGCACAGAGACCTTGAAGAAGGGTCACTTTGGTACACGAAGTACCCAGAAGTTGGGTGAATTGAGTGCTCTTCATGATAATAAGCCTTTCATGGGCACTTTGCGCAAAGCCAGTAATCCTTCGGCATGCACTATCCATTTGCTCCCCACACTGTCCCTGGGAGGACGGCAGGACAGGCGCTTGTCCCTTTTTGACGTCAGACAGCTGGGTTTAAATTTGGACTGTGGGCCGGGTGCAGTGGCTCACACCTGTAATCCTAGCACTCTGGGAGGCCGAGGCAGGAGGATCTGGAGCTCAGGAGTTTGAGATCAGCCTGAGCAAGAGCGAAACCCCGTCTCTACTAAAAATAGAAAAATTAGCCGGGCATGGTGTTTTGCGCCTGTAGTCCCAGCTACTCGGGAGGCTGAGGCAGAAGGATCACTTGAACCCAGGAGTTTGAGGTTGCTGTGAGCTAGGCTGATGCCACCGCAGTTGCCCTGGGGCAACAGAGCGAGACTCTGCCTCTAATTAATTAATTAATTAGGATTGTGTCTTCCTGGGCCAGGTACTTAACCCTTCGCCTGTCAAAGGAGGGCATTAGTACCTACTTCATGCAGTTAGTGTGATCCTGCTCGAAAACAGTAGCCAACATTGTAATTGTTACCACTGTTTATTGGTCATGTTATTATCTTTTCTGGATATTGTGCGTGCCAAGACTGACCTTCCGTTTGCTGTATCCCTCCTCCCTCCATCCCTCCCTGCTCCCCTTGCTTCCTCCCTACCACGGAGATGATCAGGTGCTTGCTCTGAGCTCGCAGTGTTTCCGCATTGAAGATACAGCCATGAGAATAAAATAGACAAAAATTCTTTCCCTCACGGAGCTTACAGACAACAGAAAATGATTAAGGAAAGTGTGTAGGCGACCAGATGGTGGTATAAATGTTCCAGAGAAGGAGAGAGCGTGGACAGGGAGTGGCCGGGGTGGGGGGTGTCATTTCCAGGGGTGTGCTCAGGGAGGAGCTCACTGATAAGGTGGAGATTTGGACAAAGCCCAGAGAGAAGTGAGGGAGCAGCCGTGGGGGTGTCCGGGGCAGAGGGACAGGCCAGTGCACGCAGCCCGTCTGGGGGTGGGCCTGGAAGGTTCAGGCAGCACGAGGAGTGGAGCGAGTGAGCTGCAGACTCTAGGATGACAGGCAGGAGGGGGCAGAATGGATGTGAAGATTGTCACTTGTCTTCCCAGTGGGATGAGAAGCCACAGGAGGGTGTCGGGCACAGCCAGGGACATGCTTTCGCTTACATTTTTAAAAAAGAATAGTTTTCTTCCCAGATGGCCATTGCCTAGACAACTTCCTAGATCTGGGATGAGGAGCCAGTGTGCAGGGAACTGAGGCGTAATGAATCTGGAGGCAGGCTGGGAGCTTCGGGGGCTGGCCCTCCGCAGACGGCAGGGAGGGGGCTGTGGGATGCCCCTCACGGCTGGCCCAGCTGGTTCCCCAACCCTGATGCAGCCACCCAGCAGGTGTGGGGCCTGCGGTGGCCTTGGCGCCTGGCTCGGCCTGACAGGTGTTGGTGGGAGTGTGCCCAGGGGGTGAGTGAGCCTGACCAGGCGAGAGCAGGTGTGGCGCGGCTCACACCGCGCAGGGAGGGTGCGCCCAGCACAGTAGGCCACCTGGCAGGACTTGGCAATTTGACATCCCTTTGGGGTACAAGGAGACAACCGGGGCCCTGGGCTGCAAGGTGCAGCTGAGTGGGGATCTGAGAGCTGAGCCCTGTCCCAGATCCCTCCCTCCAGAGCAGCGCTGCTTCCTGCCAGAACCAGAGGATAGCAGCTGCTTCTAGAAAGGGCTGTGCTCTGCCTTACCATATCAGGCTTCTTGCAAGAATCAAGTGGGCAGACATGGCAGGACTCATGTCTGTTCACAGAAGAGAGCACCGAGGCTTTGAGAAATGAAATGACTCGCTCGAGGCCACCTGGAAAGCTAGACTTGGACTTGAGTATCTTGATTCTCTTCCCACCACAGGCCTGAAATTCCTAGGCTGCTGGGTCCAGTTCAGGAAGGGCGAGAGAGATAGCCCAGATGTGAGGGGCGGTGGGGTCCTAGGATAGCATGGGCTTGTTCTGCTGTGCTGGGCGGGGGCAGTGCTCACTGCTGGGGAAGGCTGGGCCCTGCCATGGCCCTCATGCCTGAACCAAGTGCCAGCCAGGTAGAGGCTTCTGCCAGTCCTGGGAACACCTTGAACTCCAGGTTGCAGGCTGGGGGCATGGAGGGAGCTGCTTGGGAGTGAGTGATTCGCTTGGGATAGATTTGGAACAATCATCTTGCTGGAGAGGCAACAAGAGATAGGAGGAACAGAGCCAACTGGGGGCTTATGTCTTGGCTGGCTCGGTCACCTGGCTGGGCTGGGTGGCACTGGGCTGGGGCTTTTCCTCCAGACCCTCAGTTTTGTCATCTGTAAAGCGTGTGTGTAGGGGTGGCATTCTAAGACATTGCCAAAGTCCTTTCTCAAGCTTTGGTCTTTGATCTTGTGATCCAGGGGGGAAACCCAAACCCAACAGATGGGTGGTCTCCGTCTTGAACACCAGGTGATGGTGGCACGCAGGGGGTGAGGCCCTCTGTGACCATGTCCACAGGAAGTCATTGTGGAGAACACTGCTGCAAAGAATGGGGACAGGGTACAAAGAGCTGAGACCCTGTGGGTAGGCCCAGCCTGGTAGGGTGGGTGGCAGGAGGGAACGGTGGCCACTGTGTTCTTTGGTGTCCCCAGCCTCCTGTACCCTCTGGTTGTGGGTGCTGAGACTAGATGCGGGGACTCTGGTGGGGAGAGAGGGCAGCGCTGGTGGCAGAGGGGCGGAGCAGCCTCCAAAGCAAGGCTGAGCCTCTTTTCAGGGAGCTGACCAGGGCAGGGAGAGGGTTCCCGGGAGACCTCTGCATTCTGGGATAGTGTCCCCACCCCCATGGCCCCAGGTCTCATTTCTCCCTGCTCCTCCCTCCATGCTCTCTCTCTTCCCAAGGTTCT
This sequence comes from Cheirogaleus medius, assembly GCA_008086735.1. NCBI lineage: Eukaryota > Metazoa > Chordata > Mammalia > Primates > Cheirogaleidae > Cheirogaleus > Cheirogaleus medius. Next base: position 47,333,632 of record VBSM01003143.1, read on the forward strand.
TTTGCCTCCACTTGGGAAGACCTGGAGGCCTGTCCATCAAGAGGCCCTCCAGCAGGGCTTCGCTTTCTTACACCCCTGCCCCAAACACACACTCACTCACACAACGACTTCCTGGCTGACACCAGGGCAGGCTGTCTGGTCCTACTCAGAAGTCCTCCCTGCGTGGGGGCTGGGTCCTGTCCCCTGCAATGGGCAGTGGAAGGCTTGGGGTGGCCGGTTGCCCACTTTGCCATTCAGAACCAAGAGCTGCTCCCCTCCGAGGCCGTGTACTCCATGAAGTACAGGAGAAAGAGCAGAGCCCTGGGACCTGGGAGGCAGCCTTTCTCTGGTCCTCAGCCTCCTCTTCTTGAAATGGGAGATTGATGTCATGGAGCGTAGAGTCAGAAGGGTCTAAGATGTTGCTTGGTCTAGGGTCCACCCTGTGTGGGGATCCCTGTCCCAGCTGTCCTGGGCGGAGGCCACAGCTCCTACCAGAGCCCCTCCAGGAGTCGGGGGACCTTACCTCCCAAGGCCCAGTGCCTAGTTGGAGGGTGAGAGCCATCAGAACCTACACCCGTTTATCTTCTTTTCTTTTCTGTAGTTATTTATTAAAGCTCCACTCTGGGCCAGGGTCCTTCCCAGGGCCGCCAGTCGATGGAAGTGGCGCAGCCACAAGTGAATATCCTCGAAGGCCACCAGTCCCGTCAGTGGGTGCTCCGTCAGGGCAGCCGTGACTGCTGTGCCCAGTGCTGTGCGTGGCTTACCTCACTGACGCTTCCCCAGCACCTTAACGGGGCGCAGGCTCAGCCCATTTTACACAGAGGAGGCCGAGGCTGGTGGGTTAACATCCCACCAGATAGCATGCAAGTGGTGGAGCAGACCCAAGCCCTGGTGGGCTCTGTGCCTTCCCCTGAGAGATACCTGCTCTCAGTTGCCCTGTCTGTAAAATGGGGATAATTCCACCTGCCTATTGGATTTATTATGAGGTTTGAGCAAGATTATGCATAGAAAACCCTTAACTTTTAGTTGCTGGCACGTGGTGCTGGCTTGATATATGGTGGCCATCCCTATTATAAAGGGCTCTGCCCCCTGCCCTCTCCTCTTATGTGTCCCCAGCAAGGCCACTTAACCCTTCTGGGCCTCTGCTCCCTTTTCTCTGGAGCATGGGGTTATAATACCTGCTCCCGATGAGGGGTGCTTTGGCCAGAGTGAGGCCGGTGGCAGAGAGAGTGGCCTATCCCTCCAGGTGCAGGACCGTGGCCAGCCCTGCCGGCTGGCATCAGACTTCGTAGAGCCCCCTTCCCCCACCCCAGCCCTGCTTCCCACACGTGGTAATTAAGCTCACCACATCCACAGTGCAAGCAAATAATAACAAGGGCATTATCTCCCTTTAATCTGTGTTTTTCCTTGCCTATCATAAAGTAATTAAAATAATGAATGCCTTGTAAAACAATAGGTAAGAGGGCTGGCAAAATAACGTTATCTGCCACGTACCTCCCTGTGCTGTGAATTACCGATGCATTAAACCACTGTGCCTGCAGGGGACCCCCTGCCCAGCGCTTTTCCTGCTCATCTCTCTTCTCTGCGCTCTGCCAGGGGCTGGGGAGCCTGAGTCCAGGGTGGAGGAGCAGAGGACTAGCCCCAGCTGGTGGTCAGGAACCAGTTCAGAAATATCCTGGGAGGCATGACTCAAAAGGAAACACCAGAGCCTGGATTTGAGGGCCTTCACCCTACCCCGCCTCTTTCCTGTCCCCGCACGATTATCCAGTTCTGAAAGAAGCAGGTGGTCCTGTCCCTGGGTGGAGGAGGAGGCCAGGAGAGAGCTGGGGGTTAAGATCCATCTTCCATTTGGGTTAAGGGCAGCGGTCACCAAGCCATACCAGGATGGTCAGGACCTGTGGTTCCCAAAGTGGGGTCCCCAGACCAGGAGCATCGGCATTACCTGGGAGAGGAGGACAAATGAGGGGGATTGGGTGGGCCCAGCGCTCTGTGTTTTAAGCAGCCCCCCGGCGTGCTTGTGTTGCCGCTTGTTTGAGAACCACTGCTATACAGTGTCAGCGGCACGAGGAAATAGAGGTGCTGGGTTGAACCTGTATTTGTGCTATTCGGTACTGTTTAATCCCGACAGAATCTGTGGGGCAGGCAACAGTGTCCTTGTCTTGCAGAGGAGGTCCACAGTGGTGGAGAGCTAGATTTTCACCCGAATCTATTAATACACCTGCAGTTACGATGGCAGCCCCTATAGCAGGGCCTCCGCCTCGTCCTGGACAGCCACCTGTTCAGAGACTCACAGGGCTGAGACTTGAGGGCAAGGACAAGTCCTAACTGGCCACTGGGACTGGCCTAGGGGGCTTGGGCAGCAGGCGGCCTCCAAGTACGTCCACCCTGCGGTCTTCTCCCACCAGGCCTCCTCTGGGACTGTTCTAGCTCCGTGAGGCTTAACACACTTGGGAGTAAAACATTAGCTATAGGTGCTGCTTCTCTCTTCCCCGGCTTCCCCGAGCCAGGGCAGCCAGAAGGAGAGAAGCAGAATCAGGGGCAGCTTCCTACCTGTGGTGGCCACGTCCCCAAGAAGAAGCCTCATGCAGTGTGCCCTCCCACCTACCGCCATGCTGCCCCGGCCCCTCACCCCACACCTACTCACTGCAGACAAAGATTTTCGCCTCTGCCCTTGGTTCAAGTCACTGGTCCTCAGTGGGGCTTTGCTTTGGAAATTAATTCTAGGGCCTAAAATGATGAACATAGTTTGCTGGCATCTTATTTAACATCTTCATCTGCAGCAATAACCTCGGTGGGCATTTGAGTAGGGGTCCAGTTCAATTTAAGATAAATAATGAATGAGTTGTTAGTGTAAGTATGTCTCAGGCAGTATTTGGGACATACTTATGCTAAAAAGTTATTTGTTGTTTATTTGAAATTCAAATTTAACTGGGTGTCCTGTATTTTATCTGGCAATGCTAAGCCCAGGCTCTGTAGCCAATGAAAGGCTGATACTCAGAATAATTTTTAGTCATTCATTCACGTTTATTGAGCCAACTATGTACCAGGTACTCTGTTAGGCACAGGGCTACAGCAGTAAGGGGGATAGGCAGTAAGTGAAATAAGTAAGTGAGCTATAGAGCGTATTAGAGGGTTTAAGTGCTGCAGAGAAAAATAAAGCAGAAAATACTGTTGGGGGGGAAAGGTTGAAATTTTAAAAGGGTAGCCAGGGAAAACTTCATTGAGAAGCTGATATTTGGGCAAAGACTTGAAAGAGATTAGGGAGCAAGCTATAAGCCTCTGTGGAAGAAGAGTATTCCAGGCAGAGCATATATTATGCACAAAGGTATACAATTTAGGGCCCCATGTGGGGCTCAGTTATCTGATGAGATCACCTTTGTTTCCTTAAGAACATTTTAAGCCATGAAGGGGAATTGATTGTCTCCTGTACTTGAAAGGGTCTTGTATGGATTTCAGGCACAGCTGGATCCAGGTGTTCAAATGGTGACACCAGTATTCTATCGCTTCTACTTTTGTCTGTGGTGGCTTCATTCTCAGGGAAGGATTACTTTTCCTATTCTTTTCAGAAAAAGTTCCAGGCTTGAGTCTTACTGGGTCAGCCTCGGTCATGTGGCCACCCTGGCCGATTGCTGTTGTTGGGGAGTGGGTAGAATGGACTGATTGAACAGTCTCCATTGCTGGAGCCAATGTGGGGCCATCAGTCCCTTTTGAACCACATAGACTAAGTAAAGAGATGGGAATTTCCTTAAAGAAGACTGGGGTGCTGTAGTGAGGTCTGGGCAGGCAAAGACCACAGCATGCCTCCCGCCCATCCCTCCTGAGTACTCCGTGACCCTGGGCAGGTTGCTTTCCCTCCTGAGCTTTGCGGATTTTTCTTTAAAATGGAAAAAGAATGATACTATCTTTCTTTCACTAAAATATTTTAAGAGGAAATAAAGAAAAGATTATTGTTTTAAAGAAAGATTTTTAACAAAAACAATCAAAGCTATAATTCACTCCTTCTCTTGTACCTTTAAGCCAGTTCCCAGCTCAGCTGGGGACCCCTTTGGGCCTCGGTGCTATACGAGTAGGGTGTGTTATTTAAATCCACTTGTTCCCTATGTCTCAACTCTTGTTCTCTCTGTTACCAGGAGGCCCAGAAGATAAACAATGGCGCAAGCCAGGCCGACGGCACGCTCAAACCAGTGGACGAAAAAGAGGAGGCGGTGGCCGCCGAAGTCGGCTGGATGACTTCGGTGAAGGACTGGGCCGGGGTGATGATATCCGCCCAGACGCTGACTGGCAGAGTCCTGGTGAGTCTCC
>VBSM01003143.1:47338012-47376723 GCA_008086735.1 Cheirogaleus medius
CCTTCTCATGAGGCCGTGTCCTGGGCCCACCTGCCCTGGAGCTTGCTTGTCCTGCCCCTTCTCTGTGCATTTGCTGCATCTCCGACCTGAGCATACGAAGCCTGGTTCCCTGGCTGGCCTCGTGAGCCCCTAGTTTTTGGCAAGGGCCGTGGGTGGGACAGGCCTGCAAGTAACCAACTGTCCCAGTTTGCCTGGGACTGAAGGGTACTTGGGACATGAGTCTTTTAGTGCAGACTGGGAAAGCTCTGGGACAAATTGGTCACGCTAGGCAGGCTCTTGTCCTGCTACAGTCGGCCCCTTGCTGGGGCAGCCCTGCCCGCCGGCTTTCTTTGGTCTGCTCTGGGTCAGGCGTTTCCCTGAGAAGATGCTGCATTCCAGGTGATTTCTCATCGTGATTCTAGAAGCTATTTTGTATGGGCCTGAAGGTAGGGCTCCATTGGGAGTCATTTGGCTCACAGGGACATCCTGACTGCTGGGCGGATCAAAGATCAGGCAGGGACACTGGAAAATAGCTGTGATTACCTCTGTGTTTCATGGCAAAAACCCAATAAGCAGCTGAGTGTGGCTGGAGGGAGGTGGTGAAAATTCCACTTATCAGAATCCTTCATGGGGAGAACTCAATGTTAAGTTTAGGACAAGTATATCACAAACTGCTTGAGGGAAGGAATAAGACATGTAATTTCGTGCTCAAGGAGTCAAAGGTGCTGGCCACGCAGCCTTCGAGGGGCACAGGTTCTGTTCGCTGAGCAACCTGCTGAGAGCGGAGTCTCCTGAAGGGCTGGGTGTGAAGCCAAGGCTGATATCAAGTGATGGCAAAATAGAAAGAGGAGAAATTTCAAGTGGGTTTTGGAGGAGAGAGAAACTGGAGAGGTTAGCTGTTCCTGGAGGAAGGCAGAGGAGGAGGACAGTCGGGCCCCTGTGACCAGGAGAGACTGTGTCCAGTGAGGACTTGGCGGTGCCTTGCTGTTGGCTGTGTCCCTCCCCGACTCTTCAGTAAAGTCCCCATTGCTCTTGCGTGCTTGTGTATGCGTAGATTCTGCGCTGGGAACTTACAGAGGTTGAGTCTGTGGCCGTACCACCCCGAATGTGCCCGATCTGGTCTTAGAGAGGCTGAGTTCTGGGTCTGAGTATTCACAGGGCACAAAATGGGAGCAGCGAGTTGTATACACATGGTGGCAAGGGTGGATGAAGAACAGCAGTCAGTTGGTTGTACAAATGTGACACTTGCTCCTTCCATGTGGCCATTATAGACAGTTCTAATTATCTTCTTTAGCATTAGCCAAGAGTTACTGAGCACCGATTTTGGGTCAAATGTTTATATTTTTTTCATCCCTGTGGAAAACAAGGAATGACCCTGATTGCACGCACCTGGTCCGGAAGCAGCGTGTGTCTGAGTGGGGTGCAGGGGCCGCGGTAGGGGAGAGTAGAGGGCATCAGAAAGGCTTCTCAGGGCTTCGTGGAGAGGAAAGCCTTTGAACTGGAACTTCCGTTACAAGATGAACCGAGCACATGATTTATGGAAGGGAAGATATCAAAAATAAAAACATCCCCAAGCTTGAAAACAAGAAAGGCGCTGCTTGGTGGGCCAGAACATGTGATGCATACCTAATAAGACAGAAAGCATTTGAGCGGAGCTTTGAAATGCAAGTTAGGATTTTGAAAGTCAAAGGAGAGGAAATCCTTCCAAAGTGAAGAGCCAAGGACAAGGGAAGGAGCCTGGGGCCCTAGGGAACAGAGGACTGCAGACACAAAAGAAGGGGAAGGTGCACTAGAGACAGCTTGTTGGAACTTTAAAGGCCAAGCTAAAGAATTTGGGCTGAGTTTGCAGGACAAGGAGATTTTGAGGGAGGAGTACCATGGTTGGTTGTTGTACAGAGAGAGCTGGAGGACAAGTGGAGACCAGATAGATGAGGCGGGAGCTTGGAGGTCCTGGGACAAGTTAGAGTAGTGACCTACTGCCCCAGTGGGAGGACCAGAGAGGACGGCTGCTGTGGTCCTGGTGAGGGAAGCCCTGAACTGACACCAAGCAGCGGCCGCAGGTGATATGAAAGCAGATCTCACAGGACCAAGCACACCCAACAGCCACTTCGGGGTTACTGCCAGCAACCGCATTATCGAGGGCACCGTGCTAGGCCCTGTACATTACAGTCAGTTGGATGGGCAAGGACCACGTCATATTCATTCCGTATCTCCTGTATGGCTGTTGTGTTGTAGGGTTCATTACAAGGAAACAAGCCTGTCTTAAGCTGTGAACTCATCCCCGTTTTACAGCTGAGAAAATCAAGGCACAGGAGGGGCAATGACTTGCCTAAAAACATGCAACTTGTGTGACAGAGCCAGGCTAGTGGCCACGGGCCTCAAGACTCTCAGTCTAGTGCTCCTTCTGTGTCATTACTTCCCAGTCAAGGATAATGCTTTTCCTTTTCTAAGCCACTGCCAGCTGTCACTTTGGCTGTGACATTTTGACATTACCATCTTTGAGCCAATTACGTCCTGAGGCTGTTTGGCCTGATTCTCTTAACATTTGCATGTAGAAGCGTGGACTGCCCCTGCCTCCTTGCTCAAGGTGCCAGCTGCTCTCCGAAGGTCTCCTTGGAGAAAGTCCTGCCCAGGCTGCTGGGACCACTCAGAGCAGAGCAGGTCCCACTGTGCAGAGAGCCGGCATCTCAGAGTTCCAGGTGGTACCTTGAGAACAGGCCTATCCTTTAGGAGCAGGCAGGTCCTTGCTCTGAACAAAGAACAGATTTTACATTGAAGTCTCGGCACGCAAGAGAAAGCAGCTCTTCCTGTTCAGAACCCAAAGCTGTGTTTGTCTTGAGCTGTCCAAATGTTTATCCCTGCAACAGTGGGACCAAAGCAAGATGAGACACCGGGCTGTTCAGTTTCCCTTTTCAATTTTTAATTTGTTTTCCTTGACGCACACTCAGGAGCTTGGCCTCCACATCTGGGCCTCTTCCTCACCTGTCTAATTGTCACCGGTGAGAATCTCGAAGATAGGCCATTGTGGGGAAGGCCCAGCTGGGGAAGGATTTGCCAGCACAACCTCAGAATATCTGTGGGATCTCTCGGACGAGCGTATCAGTCATTCAGTAAGGTGTTTATTTCTCACCAGTTCCTGGCACAGTGCAAGGCACCCGGCAGAAAGCAGTGAGCAACAGAGATGCAGGGTGTGCGTTATTTATATCGATAAACAAGGTATGAAGTTGTAAAGCTTCATCTAAGAAATGACAAATGATAATTGCCATTCACCAGCACTTTTTATAATTAACACCTGGAGGTTCATCACCAAAGTGACAAAAATTCCTTGACCCCATGGCTCCAGGTCTCAGAACAGCCTGTTTTTTGCCTCCTCTCTCACTCTGGCACTCAGGCTTAGCTGCCCCCAAACAGCCAGTCTGGACGGAACCCTCTCTTGGAGCACGGTGCTGAGGGAGTCTGTATTAAAGTGAATGCCAGGCTGTCAAGGGTTACTGCTTCCTTTTTCTTTTTTAAATTAAAAAATATTTATTCTCTCATTATAAAAGTAGTACGTTTGCTTTTTTTTTTTTTTTTAAGCTTTGGAACATGCTGGAAGAATCACTGATAAATTCCGCTTTGGGATTTGGAGTTGGCCCAGACCGAGGGAAACTGTGATATATTAATAGCTGTAAATGTCATCAGGATTTCTCCCAAACGTTCGGGTGTCGTTGAGGACTTTGTTCCCTGCATCTCATGTTACCGCTTTGTGCGCAGACGGACGGGATGAAGATTTTTTTTGCACCGGGGATTGTTGTGGTTTTCCTGGTGAACGTCCAATGAACGCTCTAAATTGGGAGAGGGATCGTGTGTCTCCATGGTGGCTGCTCAAAGCCAAGTTGGTGGCCCGTGAAAAATACAGAGCTTCTCAGGTTTGCGTCTTACGTAGTCCCATCTCCCGCCCCCCCAGGCACTTCTCATAGTCTCTCCTCTCATTTTCCCTTCGCCCTGATTTCCTTACTCTCCTATTTGAAATTTACATGTATGAAGTTATGTGCTACATACATTTTTGTGAGCAAATTAAGTCCTTCTAAGAATAAAACGGTATCTAAATAAAGAGGGCAAGAAACACACGGAGTAGGCTTTTGTGTAGTTTGGTTGTACGGCATGGAATCATAAGCCAAAATCAGTAGGGATAATCAAGTTCAGGGTTGGTAAGTTTTCCTATAAAAAGCCATACAATAAATAACTCTGGGCTTGCAGACTGTGCAGACTCCACTGCTGAACTCGGCCACTGTAGTTTGAAAGCAGCCACAAACAGCCCTGGTGCGACCGTGTTCCCATAAAACTTAATTTACAGAAACAAGGGGTGGAAAATACAGTTAGATAGAAGGAATAGGTTCTAGTATTCAACAGTGCGGTAGGGAAATGACAGCTAATGATAACTTATTGTATATTCCAAAATAGCTAGAAGAGAAGAATTGTAATATTCCCAACACAAAGAAAAGATAAATGTTTGAGGTGATGGATATCTCAACTACCCTGATTTGATCATTATACATTGTATACATGTATCAAAATATCGCATGCACCCTTAAAATATGTACAACTATTGTATGTCAATTCTTAAAACATTTTTTAAGAAAGGAAACATGTAGTGGGCCAGATTTGTTTCACAGACAATAGTTTGCTGACTCTTCGTCTAGTTTATTCCCTTATTTTATATGTAAAGAAATGGAAAGGCCGCGGCTGGGAGGAAAGGGTTTTCTGAGGTCGTATGGCATAAGAGTGACAGCAACAGAGAACACACTTGTAAAAGAGAAAGTTCTAGACACAGTGATACACACAGAGATAAATACAGGCACACACACACCCTCACACTAGCTATATCATCTCCTAGTGTTTGCATATTCAGGTTCATTTCCATGTTGATCCCAGAGTGACTATCTCCTTAAGAAAACTATGTCTGTGGCCAAGGACAGCCTCATCTCAAGGTGTGAGCAATGTCTACACTGCCTGGACTCTACCTCAACCCCTCGACAGATTCGGTGTTCTGTGTGTTTCTTCAAAGACTGGTCTCACCAATAGAGCTACCAGCTTCTTGGGCAAAGATAGAGAGAGCTCTTAGAATCACTCGTTGTACTTACTTTCCCCATCTTCTTATGCTGTTACATTTGAGTATTGCTCCAGGAAGCATACACATCTAATTCCTTGAACTGAAAACATATGCTTTAACGTCTGGGGGATGATTTATCGATGTAAAGAGACAGAAAAATGCCAGCCTCTCCCTTTATCTTCCTAAATATGTCACTTGTGTGGCATTTTACATTAACATTATATACATAGCCTGGACCGTTTATCCTAATCTCTAAGCACTCAAAAGAAAATATGTATCAAATATGCCTTTCAAATAAAAATAATCCTATTGGTTTAATAAAGTTAAATAGATGTGCATTCACTGCTGTGCTGTTTGCACATGAAATTAGATTGGTTGAACCAAATGGAGGTGCACATGGGCATACACTTAATCAAATATGCAACATTCATTGCATTCATTTCTCCCACTAAGTGGCTCATGGTGCTTGTGACAATTCTCATCCGCATCCTATACTTCTCTTTTTCAATGGTGCCTGGTGGCGAATTCACACACAGCTCACATTTCCATTGCTCTCTCTTCTTCTTATCTATGCCCCCCTTTTATTATATTTTAGGCAAATCTACATAAAGTTCTAATATCATCTGCAAATCTCCTATGTAGAGAAATCTCTCTCTAGACCAGAGATTTCACAGGACCGTATTTGTAGTAAGAATACCCCCATAGTGACCAGGTATGCCCTGTTCTCTGCTATTGGGAATAAGCTGAGGTTTTATTTGAGTTGTTTTAACACCCATAAGGGAGACTTCTTTTCAAAGGAATTTACCTCCAAGACTTAATAATGGCTCTTTCTTTCATCCTGTACATAGATACAGAGTTCATATTTTGGGTATCGGTAGAAAAGCCAAAGAAGGTACGGTCTCTTTATATTATTAAACATGAAATTTTGTCTTTATCTGATGAAAGATCCACTGGGTTTGTATTAATAATTTGTGACCCAGCATCCTTTACCCAGGTGGGAAAACATGAGTCAGAGAAGTCACTGAATCGAGCCGTCTCCCCCGACAGGTAGTGAGTTACCTGTTCCTGGAGATGTTCAAAGACAAGCAGGACCACATTTGGTGGTGCTGTTGCTGACATTTGGTTAGACTTTATCCTCATTGCTTTAATTAGGTTCCACAGAACACTAGACCCAGGAGATGTTCCAGGATAAAAATGGTTCCCTGGGAACTTGGACAGACTTCATTTCTCATCCCCCTCCTCGAGATTGCCAATGCATAGCAGCATATAAATGCCCACAGAAGTCCTGCAGGAGGGAAGCGGAAAGACTTTGTTTTGCCCAGCATTGCCCACTTTCATTTCACCATGGGACCCTTGTCCCATGAAACACCTGTGGGCATCACAGAGCACTCACTTCGGGAAGCAGTTAACCAGCCCAGGGTTCAGTTAGTTACAGCCTGCGGACCAATCTGCCTCTCAGCCTCTTTTGTATGGTTAACAAGCTAAGGGTGGTTTTTACATTTTTAAATTATTTTTAATCAAAAGAAGAATATTTTTGACATGTAAAAACTATATGAAATTCAAATTTCAGTGTCTGTTACCAAAGTTTTATTGGAACAGAGCCTTGCTCACTCATTTACGCATTGTCTGTGGCTGCTTTCTTAACATGCTACAATGCCGGAGTTGAGTAGTATCCACAGAGTCCAAAACACCCACGAGCCTAAAATAATTACCGTCTGGCCCTGCAAAGGAAAAGTTTGCCACCCCCTCTATGACTGTCAATATTCCTTTCTAAGTGGCCTACAGGATTTGCTCTTTAAGTTACCCTTGGCATACAGTGATGGATAAAAAGCATTACTAACATCTATCCTCTTCTCATGGGGACGTGCCTAAGTTTACTTCCGCAAGCTCAGCTAAGCCCTGTGTGAGAGAGAGATAGGGAGACAGAGGCCAGAGCCAGGTGGGTCTCTGAGTTTCATGGATTTCCACTTCCCAAGGTCAGGGGAATGTATCTGAGAATTTGGGAGCAGGGCCACTCCCTGAGTTTCCCTGTCTGCCTCTCCCGCAGCCCTTGGTCCCCAGGCCCTGCCCGGCAGCTCACAGAGTCTAGTCCTTACTTACTGGACTGGCAGAGAGGGGCCCAGACCTGGGCCTGCAGGCCAGCGCCTTGCCCACACCAGCTGCCGGCCTGCAGGCCACTCACTGTGTGCCGGCCTCTCCGGGGCGTTCTGTAAAGAGCAGCTGTTAATTTTACTAGCTGGTGTGTTGGCTCCTCTGGCCTCCCCAGGGCTGCTGTGAAAATGAAGGAGAGTTTCAGAAATCAATCCTCAGCTAGCTCTGGACAGAGGAAGAGCGTCCTGGCCCCAGCAGCCTGTTCATCCTGGCTATTCATCTCTGGCTCCCAGGGCCTCTGGGCTCTTGTGGCAAGGGCTTATGCCGCTGTGTCCCCTCTCTTCTGGAGTTTCCAGGTGTAGGTGGGTGCCTTTTGTCCTTCCATCCATCTGCGTCCATGTATCTGTCCAACCCACATGCCTTTGTTGGTGTTCCCCGGCACACAGAACTGGGCGTGGCACACAGTGGGTAGGGAGGCGCCCGGCAGTGAGCAGAGTGTTTGTCGTGTCTACGCAGGTGGCAGGCCCGGACGCCTCCCTCTGCCAGCCCCCCGCATCTCTCCCCTGTTTCAGCCTCTCTGCGCGGGGAGCCCAGCCCCTTGGGCCAGTGCAGCGTGATCTGCACTAGAGCTTCTACTCTCTTGTGATCTCTGTCTTATTCTTTTTCTCAACTTGACTGGAACCAGCAATGAGGACAGGTAGAGCCATTAACACCCCCAAAACTCCAGCTACCATTTTCCCTCTCTCCCTGGGACACCCGTCTTTGGGAAGGAGCTGCCGTGGCCCTGAGCGTTGGGGGGCTGCTGCGTGTGGAGCAGGTGGGCACTGGGAGCCCGGCCTCTGCAGACTGTTGAATCCCAGCCCCCCCTCTCTCCAGGGATTCTACCCTGGGACAGTGGCTTCCTCTTCGGTGCCTTAGTTTCCTCATCTGCAAAACAGAGATTACAATAGTCCCTTTAACTGCCTCTTAATGAGTCAGTGCATGTCAAATGCTCAGAATCGTGGCTCTGATGTGGTTAGTGCTTCTTGACTGTTGGTTATTACTATTTCTGTTAGTGTCAGTGTGAGCCCGTCACTATGTCCTGGAGGGAATGGGCTGGTGTGGAGACACACAGGCGCAGGGAGTGGAGAATAAATCCTTTCCTGGGGCGGAGATAGATCAGGTCTCACCAAACCCAGGCGTCCTCTCTGGGGTGTCCCAGGCAGGCCCTGGCTTGGGTCCAGCCAGTTGACGGTGTCTGCTCCGTGCACATTCTTAATTCACACTCGTCCAGGCTGTGTCCTCTCTGCGGCTGGCTCATGCCAGCCTGACTCACCACTGTTGAGTCAGCCAGGAAATTCTCACTTCATATAGCCGCCTCGAGCTGGCTGGGGCTGGGGGCGGGCTGGGCTCCCCCCGGAGCTGTACACTGGTGGCGCGTGTGTCACAGGAAACGCCTTGGCAGGATGACAGATGGATCTTGTGGAGAAAGAGCGTCACGTGCGCTCCCTGTGGTCTCTGCGTCCCGTCCTGCCCAGATGTGGAGTGAGGCCGACAGGGCAGAGACAGGCTGCGTTCGGAGGGCGCATCAGCACCAGCATGTGGGGGGCGTGTTTAACATGCATTTTGGCAGGTAGTGACCACAGCGCCATTGAAAGGAGGTAGGAAAGCGTACTGCATCCCCAGAAGATAAAGACCTAGATTCTCCCGTGCCTGCGAAGCATCTCCCCTGGGCTGTGTATCCGTCCCTCCGTCCGTTCCTTCAGACACTCCTGGAGCACCTGCGAGGGGTCAGATGCCATTCAAGGCTCTGGACACATGTTGGTTCTTCCAGCAAAATCTGCAAAATGAAATCATCCAGAGTGCTGAAGGTGAAAATGTCATGCTTGCGTTTGCTAGAATGATATTAGGTGGCCAGGCTTTTGAAGTAGAGTTTGGTAATAAATCAGAGCCTGGGAGGCCTGGGGCCCATCCATCAGTCCCTTGGGCAGAACTGAGAGCCCAACTGTCCTAATCCTGATGGCACATCCTGTGCATTTCTGCTGCTGTATCCCAGAGGCCCGAGTAAATATGTTTATATGACAATTGTTATCTCTCCTTCCTTCCCTCCCTCCCTCTCTCCATCCTTCCCTCCTTCCTTCCTTCCCAACCAGTAAGAGCTGGCGCCCCCTGCAGGTTTCATAGGAAATGAAATGTCTGCATCTGAAGCCACCACCCTGGGCGGAGAGTTTTCTTGCCTTGCTTTCCTCCAAGTTTTTCAGAGGGTGCTGATGGTTTGCAGTCCCTATTTATCGGAAAAATATCCTGGGAGACTGAGACTCTCCTTACAGCCTCCATTTCAGCTTCGAGAGAGTTTGTTTAGCAGGGAGCCTCAAAAATAGAGACAATGATGATGACAAAGTCATCAGCCTTTGTCGTCGCCGGGGAGCACATGCTTGGGAAGTCACACTCGGGACCACACGCAGGCTGCTGCTGCCGAGTTTAGTTGACTGGGCTATGTTTAGGAGGAGGCAGACTGACTCGTGCCTACCGGCCCCAAACATCCCAATTTGGTGCACTAGAAGCCCCATTTTTAGAGTCTGGGTCCAGAGTGAGGCTTTTTTTTTTTTTTTTTCCCAGAAAAAAACAACTACTTCAGGGAAACGACAACAACAGAAAGCCACCATTTGCCCTAAAAATTTTGCTGTTGGAACCACTGTCTCCTGTTTGAGTAGTGAGGGAACTAGGACATGGCAATTGCTTCTCTGTCTTTCTTAAGGAATTAGGGCACTCGGAAACTCAATTAAATATACCCGAGCCTCTTAAGCACCAGGGCTGTCTTTTTGCTCATCCGGTTAATTTTAGTTCATAAAATTGGCCTTGTGCTGACATGGAGGCACGGCAGGGCCAGGGGGCTGGGTTCCCAGTTCCCAGCCTCCAAGGGCACATGTCTGCCCCGCGGCGTCGAAGGTGACCTTTAAACCTGTGTGCGCCTCGTCCCTGCGAGAGCAGACTCGGGCCTTCCCTGTTTACTGGAGGTGGGTTAATCCAGAAAGTAAATTGAGCATTCTGACTTCCTTGCAAGCACGAGAAGCCCAGGACCCAGCGGATTAATCCGAGGGTTGGGAAGCCATCCCCTTCCTAGAACTGTCCCCAGACTGCTGTAGCCAAGAGGCTGAATTTTCACTTTTTTCCCCCGTTTTCTTTTTTCATCCCCTCTCCCCTCTTTCGTAGCTGTTGGTGAAATGACTATCCTAAGGGAAACAGGGGACAGCTCATTGAAAAGGAGAGAGGAACGGAAGACCCCATTCCCACACATTCCCACATTCCCTCCCTCGCACCTGGTCTTCACTTCCACTAAAAAGAGAGTGAAACAGAGGCCACATCGCAAAAAGGTGGCATTTCGGGGGGCAGAGGCTGCTGGCTCCTTGGCTGCCGCACAAGCCTTTCGGGTTGCTTGGCCTTCCTGGGCACGATGGGGTTTGGAGGCCCACGGGGAGGGGTCCGGACCACTCCCCTCGTCTCCGGAGAGAAGGCCTGGTTGGCATGGGCTGGAGGAGAGTCTTTCTTTCCGGAGCGAATTATATCAGTCGGCACTCGCGGAGCCCTCTGCCTGGGCTTATGCCTTAGGGGTGGAAAATAACTTCCTGCAAGAGGAGAGCAGTTGCTTTCAGGAGCTGCCCAATCCCACAGGCTTCTGTGTGGGCTCCCAGGGAAGCGGCCATGAGGTTACTTGCCTCCCTGTGAGCCATGAGATGGGTAACTTCATTTCTTGGCCACCTCAGATCTCTCCAGGAAGAAAGCTTGCATTGTCAGAAAGAGAAAAAAACAGTTTGTTCACCTAGGTTCATGCTATGTGTCTCTCTGGCCCCTGGGGGTTGGGGGTAGCATTTGAGCTCAATTTGGGATATGGGAGTAGAGGTGAGCGTTGCTTACTTCTATCTGG
Source organism: Cheirogaleus medius (assembly GCA_008086735.1). NCBI lineage: Eukaryota > Metazoa > Chordata > Mammalia > Primates > Cheirogaleidae > Cheirogaleus > Cheirogaleus medius. The sequence continues at coordinate 47,349,079 of VBSM01003143.1, forward strand.
GGAACTGCAGTCAACAGAAAACTGGATTGTAGTCCTGGCTGCGCTGTGACCTTTCTGGTTGACCTTGGACAAGTCAAAGCCCTCTTCAAGGCCTCCGTGTCTCTAGGGATGAAATGAAGGGGTAGCAGTAGTTTGTCAGTTGTTTGTTCTCTTGCAGCCCAAAATGTCTCTCTGTTTTCTCATTCCCTTCCTCAGCAAAGGCAACGAGAGTTAGCCTGAGACCTACTGTGCGCTAGGCACTGTGCTAGGCACCAGGGGAGCTGCAAAAGGAGGAAGAACAGTCCTCTTCTCAGTGTCAGAATGAGTGGAGGGAGGCAGGATAAATCACACGTGTCCCTGCATGGCCCTCCCCTGCTTTGGCATCCATTTGAAGTAAAAACTAAAACTCTTTCCATGGCTTACGAGACCCTGTGAGATGTGGCCCCTGCCCCTGCCTCACCTCCTGCCATTCTTTTCCTTCCCGCCCCCTTTACAGGTAGATCTCAGTGTGCTGAGAGACGAAGTGTGTAGGCAGAAGCATCTAGATGGGCCTGAGACCATGGAGGTAGGCAGGACGGAGGAAGGATGCCCTGGAGGATAGACCACATTCCAGAGGGCCAGTTCCTCTCCAGAGGGGTTGGCTTCTTTTAAACCATTTCCAGCCTTGGAGCCCTCTCCGCGAGCTGTCCCCAGATAGTTGGAAGCATCTGAGCGGATCATGTTCTGACTTGGTGTTAAACGTGGTAACCCTACAAGCCCCGCAATTCACATGAAGAGCCTCCTTTCCGATCCCGATCGAGCAGCCTCTGCTGGAGGAGACCCCGGTGAGATACCGGTGCTGTCATTGCCGTTTGCGTCGGGGTGACTGAACTGCTGCCGAAGCGAATCATCGTGCTTCTGTAAGTCCATTCTTCTTCCGGAGGCAGAAGCAGCTCCATCTCTTTGTACCTGTAAACATTTCATAAAAGGCACATTTATTTAAAACGGCGACTGCCAGAGGCACCCAGGAGGGGCTGAGGGCCTAGGAAACATTACTGTGGTGATAGTCATTTTTTATTTCTGGAGCAAGAGAGCAGACTCAGGGTGCTGGCAGGAGCTGCCTTGCTAACCCCCAAATTTACGGTGAGGGTGCTGGACGCTGTGGGTGGTCAGTGGATTAGACATTGCAGAAATTCCCCAAGTGAAACTTCATTTTAGGTTAACTTCCTAGATGAACTTAGAAAACAACTGCAGCAAACCCTCCATAGGCTGACTGTTTCAAGTGTTTCCAATTTAATTAACATGATTTAAGCAAAGATGGTCCATATCCTCCGGAGGAAGGGCCAACCCCTTCCCTAGATGTTACATTATAAGACATCACTGTTCCCCTGTCCTTGTGCCCAGATTGCACACCAGTGGGTTTATCTGGTTGGCTCCCCTGAGACTTGGAGCACGGAAGCTGGTTTCCATAGCACCCTGGCCCAGAGGGAGCTCCATGCTGGAGGCTCGGGGTTCACTTACAGAACAAACCTTGCAGAGGCAATTCGCCGAGCCATCCTTCCAGCACCGAGAGCTACAATTCCTCTTCCCCGGGCTGAGATGGGGAGATCTAGACAGAGAGAACAGAAATAAATAAGTAACGAGTTTCTCTTTCATTTAACTCTCTCTCAGAAGCAGCCTCTGGTGCTAATTATTTCTGCTGTAGATCTTGTCAGACTTTGAATCCTAATCCTTTTGCCATAGGTGCTATATTTTAGAGATGCAAAATGACATGAAAAATAATCCACTTGCCTGAAAGATAATTTTGTGTACATTAAACAGACACATTAAGCCATTTAGAAGAGAGCTGTTTGTTCTCAGGAATCTGGAGGAGATCTGAATTTCTAATTCTGGGCTCTTTAATAATTTTCAAAAGCACTGAGGCTAATAATTTAATGTCTTTGAACTTCCCCAGGCTGTCTTCTATCCCATGATCTCAAAGCATTTGAAAAGGAATAGAATTCTCTACCTTGATGAGATCCTTAGGAGGGGAGAGGGGACATGGGGCCTCGAGCTCTCTAGCGGAATACGGGAACTTAAGGTAAAGAGGCTCAGGAAAAATGCACAAGGTCACTTTCAGAGTGTCAGACACAGAGGTGAGTGGGAAGAACCTTCATACCGGTTGTTATTGCACAGCCTTGGCTGCTAAGACTTGGAAAGAAGGCCAAAGAGAAGAGAAAACACAGGCAGAACTTAGATAAGGATGGCCGTAATGAGGGTACACACGACATGCAACATTTTCTAGCTCTAATGTTTAAGGGTTAGAAGAGATCCCATCTGGGGAAGGGGAACAAGTTTCGTCTCCCGGGTTCATTCTGACTGATCAGCAGTGGTTACAGAGAATGCTTTGCCAAAGATCAAAGCATCGTCAACTCTGCCCTAACAAATGCTGTGACCGATTAGTGATGTCTGCCATGAGTGCGGCTTGGAGGGTGGCAGTGCCAGTGTTATTTATGCCCTCGCTGCCTGTTCCAGATTATGTTCCCTAAGGTTTGCTGTATGTGTGATTAAAGTAGGGCTTGCCCAAGGTCACACAGTCGGTTTCAGGAGCAGCATATGGACTAGAACCTGTGTCTCCTGACCCTGTTTAGTGTTTGAGACCCTAGCTCCGTGGTAGGTCAGATCTCAGAGGAACAGCAAAGTTGTCAGCTTCCTGCATGAGCTTCCTCTTTCTTCTTTCCTTCCTTTCTTTTCTTTCATTCTTTCTTTTTTTCGTATTGCAGCCTGACTTCGGATTTTTCCATCTGGAGACTTTCTTTAGTATTCCGAGAAGCAGCAGAGGGGGTGGATTTTGGAGCCACAGTGATTCTATAGACAAACAGAATTGCAAGCACAATTTTCCCATTTGTTATGTCCACTCTCAAAATTCTCTTAGCACACAGCGCACGCTGATCACAGCCCTCCCACTGCAAAGCTTTCCCCTCGGCCCACTCCCGGGCTCCATTCTCCCAGTCTCTGCAGACGCCTTTTCCTGCACCCCACTCCCCCGGCACCGTAAAAAGCTTTCGGTGGGGGTTGGTGCGTCATCATTTCCTTCCATCATAGCCTCACCTCCAATTTCTTCCTGTTTTCTCCCTTAATGTTCTATCTCTTCAGCTATTCATGCTCACATCTTAATGGCTGTGCTTACAGAGATAAATACATTTTGCCTCTGACCAAAAACAGTTTCTGCCCTGACTTGAATTTAAAATTCTGCCAGAGCTGCAGGGCCGGAGTCCTCAGTTTCGTCCTGGGAGCCATAAAAGTTTGCTAAGAGTTTATCATCTCCATCAAGATGAAAATGGGATTCTAAGGCTTCAAATATGAAAGATAAATAACATGGAAAACTTCAGCTTTTGTCAAAGCCGAGGTCTCTTTGCCAGTTTTATGACTATACCTATCGTGCCTGCGCCCTGGCATGTGTTTCACTGTGATGTCAGATGGAACCTTCTCCAGGAATTTATGCAACACTGGGACTGGACAGAGGGTTTCAGACAGTTGGTAGAGCTTGGAAGAAGGCTGACAAATTGTGTTCATGGGTCATAACTCTCTTTCAACTCCTCATCTGTTCAGTTTGTACTCCTTCCCTTCCAACATAATGGGAATTGGAAAAGAAAGCCCCATGAGCTGTAAGGTCCAGGCTGGGATTCGATTCTGGGGTTGTGATTGATAGGGCATGATAACAAACAGGACTGAGGTTCCATGTTCCAGGCTGTCTTTCACATTGCGGTGGCCAGGACCCTTTGTCAGGATTGAATTTGCCATCTTGGCTTCGTGGACCAGCTGCATGCGGCTGGGAAAGGGTCAGCCTGTGTCTCCAAGGGCTGCCCGAGAGATCCTGTGTTTCACCTTCTCTGGACTCCAGTGCTGTGGGAGCCCATGTGCTACTGTGGGTGGCCAAGAAAGTGCCCAGTGAGTGCTCCTTGGAACTTGCTTCTGATTTGAATGGTTTGGTGGGAAACTGATGTAGACATCTTATATTCTGGCATGAGCCACTTCCTGTGGATTCGCCGTCTATGCTTCTTTTTGCATTGTCCTGGCTTAAGCCCGGAGATCTCTTCCTCCACCCATTATAACGGCTTCTGTATCACTCTCGTCATTTGTCCCATTTCCTCTCTTCAGTTCATCTTGCATGCCATTGCCAGCTGCATTTCCCCAAAGCAGCTTTGCTTAGGTTTCCTCATGGCTTGGACACCTTCAGTGGCTTTTCATGGACTAAAGCCCAAACTCCTCATGCTCTGGGCCTCCTCTCTTTCCAACAAATCCTTCCTCTGTTCTCCCTGAACTCGGCATGTTCAAGTCCTACATCATCTTTAAGATGCAGTGCATGGCCTTTCCTCCTCTGAAATCCACCAGTCCTGGACGCTTTTGTACCTGTGGCTTATCCACTTTAGAGGCAGCATGGCTGGTTAAGAGCACAGGCTGTAGAGCCAGATTGGCTGAGTTTGACCTTTGCTGTCTACTAGTGTGACCTTGGGCCAGTGACAGACCTCATAGAGTTATTATGAAGATTAAATGACCTAATATTTATAAAGTGCTTAGAACAATAGCTGGCACAGACTAAATATTATATAAATTGTTTGTTAATCAAATCTAGGAAACTATAAGTTCCTCGAGAGTAGGAAACACATATTTTAATTTTTTAATCCCTTTTGTCTTGTACTGGGCTGAAATAATCCTGAACCAGATTGCTGTGAAAAATGGAATTTTTAAAAAAGACAGAGAGAGGAAATATAATACATGTGAAAGCACATTGTAATCTCTTTACTCAGCTGATAGTTTTGAGTATCTGGAAGTACCAGGCTTTCTGCTTGGTGGTTGTTGATCAAAATGGAATGAGATATGGTCTCAACACTCAGTGTAAGTTGTGTCTAAACATGTTGAATATAACAGCTGTGTGGAAGACAAGTGGCAAACATTATTCTATTTTCATCCCCATGTTACAGATGAGAAAACCAAGGCACAGAGAGTTTTTAATAATAGAGGTGAGATCATACATCCAGTAAGCATCAGAGCTGGGATTTAAACCTGTGTTCTTGTAACTCCATGGCCCAGGCTCTTTCTGCTGTACCGTGATGCTTCTCGTTCAAGGGTGAGGGAGTGAATGAGTGTGGGAAAGAATGAACTGGGGAGAGCCCAAGCACGCTTACCTCCAGGAAGAGATCAAACCAGGGACTTTGCATGGAGGGTGAGTTCTAGGTCAGGTTGTGCAGGCAGCAAAACCCTGAAGCCATAACCATTTGTGCAGTGGAGCATTTACTATGGTGGAGAGGTGGGACACTTTCATTGCGTCCCTTTTGGGGACCACCTTACCCCTATTGTCATACTTCAGCGCTCCAGCCATTTCCCTTTGTGGCAATGGTGGCTTTATTTTCTTCTCCTTTGGGTAACACCTAGGACAAAAGGTGGATGTGAGGGTGGATGGAAAAGGTACGTAACCAGTCCCTCTTTGATCTGCTTTCCTCCTAATGGGCCCATGCGGAAGGTTTCCATAGGTACCAGAACAATGCCTCTCCACTGGGCTTCCTCAGCCACCCGATGATCCAGGCGCCAGGGAAAAAGTCTGGAGTGAGGCTGACTGGTTTCCATGGCAACCACTGCCTGCCTCAACCCCACGCACGCAATGCCCTCTTTCCATGTAGGTGCGTGTTTATCTATTATTGGCCCAACCTGGAAGTGCCCCTGTGGCTACGTAGGTGCTGTCCCCGCCTCCGCCGCTGCGGTCACCCTCTCAGTCTGGAGGTGGATCCACAGCTGGGTGGCGGAGGCACAAGGTTTGCTCCACCAGGAACAGGTTTGCTGTAGGCCCCAGCGCTTGCGTCGTCTGTGAGCATGACGACAGCGATCTCCGGGGGTTAGAGATGCCGATCGAGAGCCATCAGAGTCAGACACTGTCTAGGGTCCTGCAGTGAATCACAAACTGCCCCGGGGAGCTGAGGGTGACGCACAGACCTTTCATAAACACACAGTGTATTGCTGTCCCCTGGGGGGAGCCCACGAACTGGCTGAGCGTGTGTGGGCCTGAGAAACCCTAGACCTGGGCTGTCCAGCACCGAGGCTGTTGGGCGTCTGAGATACAACCAGTCTGAATTAAGATGTGCTGTAAGTGGGAAATTTAGTATAAAAAGAAGACTGTAAAATGTCTTATTCATAATTTGTTTTTGAGACAGAGTCTCACTCTGTTGCCTCTGGGTAGAGTGCAGTGGCACCATCACAACTCACCTCAACCTCAAACTCCTGGGCTCAAGTGATCCTCCTGCCTCATCCTCCCGAGTAGCTGGGACTACAGGCATGTGCCACCATGCCTGGCTAATTTTTTTCTATTTTTGGGGTCTCGCTCTTGCTCAGGCTGATCTCGAACTCCTGAGCTCAAGCAATCCTCCCGCTTCAGCCTCCCAGAGTGCTAGGATTACAGGTGTGAGCCATGGTGCCCGGCCTTATTCATAATTTTTATATTGATTACATCTTGCTAATATTTTAGATAGGTCAGGTTAAATAAACTACATTATGAAAATGAATTTCACTTTTTTCTTCTTACTTTTAAAAAATGTGCCTCTTGGATAGTGGTGATAATTGTGCAACAGTGTGAATGTACTCAATACTGCTGAACTGTATACTTAGTAATGATTAAAATGGTAAATTTTATGTTTATTGTACCACAATAAAAAGAAAACAACAAGAACACAAATGTCTGATGGGGAAGGAACCATCTTTCCAGGCCTCTCTCTCTAGAGTCTGGCCCATGTCCTCAGAAGCCCCCAGGAGACCCCCACATTTATCTCATGGGCCAAGACTACATCACATGCTGGTTCTAAAGCAATTTCTGGCAAAGGAATGAGACCACCAATCCTGGGTCAGATTGACCGAGGTCTTCCCAGGAGGAAGGCCAGGTTCTCTTTCGGTGAGTTACCTGCATCCCTAAACAAATCGGGGTTCTCTGAACAAGGAAGGGAGGTGGGAATGGCTGTTAGGAGGCAGCCAACACTACAATCTGGAAGGAAAATGCACAAGAAAATTAATGTATGTGAGCCACAGGCAAAAGCAATTTGAAAGCTTCCTTTCCCCCACTTGGAATATCATTTGTCTTTAAATCTGTCTATATTTTTAACTAACCAAGTAGAGTGTCAAAGAATGTGGCTTCTCAAAAATTTAAAATTACTTCTGTGGCTTGTCTTACATTTCTTTTGGACAGCGCTGCTCTGTAGCATTAGTGGTTAAACCCGGGATTGGGCTGTTCTCCCCCATTTACAAACTCTGCCTTGGATGAGCCACTTTTACTGTCTCAGTTGCTTCATCTGTAAAATGGGAATAACACCTGCTTCCCAGGTTGGTTACTTGAGCTAATGCACATAAAGCACGTAGAACATGTCTAGCACATAGTAAGCACCTAACATCAGGGGCTGCATGATGTTCAGACCCTCCCTCACCTGCACACCCCAGCTCTTCCAGCAGGGCAGGCAGCACACTGATTCCTCGATGTAGGGGAATCACCCTAAAGGGAGCTTTTAGTCCCATGTGGCTGATGAGTGTTTGATGGATAGTTTTCCTTCTCTGGATGGTCCCAAGGTGATTTTTCCAAGATGAAGGGCCTCCTCCTGAGCCTTGTATTAGCTTCGTGGAAAATAAATATAAAAGGGGGAGAAAAAGTTCATGAAGAAGAAATTCTGTTGGGTGCCACCTCATCAGGGCAAGTCTGAATTCTTTTCATTCAAGCCTGCTGTGGTTACTCACATGGCTCTAGGACAAGTGGCATTTGACGCTGGGTTGCCCAGTGTCCTGGCTCAGAGTCCCACTTTGTGACCCTTTTTAGGGGTTAGTGCCCATCAGGAGAGTGTTTTGAGGGTGTCTGAGGGGGAAAGAAGGGCCTATATTCAAAGTTCTAAGTCAACAATTGAAGAAAATAAAATAACAAGGCAACTTGCGATTGCCTTCACAAGTATTTTGGACCAAAGGCACACATGGAGGATTTCTTGGGAACTCCAGGGAACATAGATTGAACTTAGGTCACAAACACTGGGTCTCAGCAAATTTTAGAGTGAATTCAAATTGCTGTCTATTGCCGAGAGAAATAGAATTTCAGGGCTATAAGGTGCCTTACAGAGACTTTTCAGTTCCAGCTCGTACTGCAGAGAAGGCAACCAAGGCTTGGAGGGAGCAGGGGACATGCCTGTGTTTACACAGCAAATTAATGTCAAGTGTCACATTTTTTGGAAGGAGTTTTCCTTATATTTTCTCTAATTTTCAATTATTTTTATAAATTTCCTCCTATTTTAAATCACTCCATGCCCTGTCATCTGTGTCTTTCACTTTTCTTTATAGCATTTATAATTCTCTGTTATACTGTATACATTGCTTATTTATTTTATTTATCACCTATCTTCCCCTGTTCCTATTGGAATCCAAACTAGCTCCATAAAAGCAGAGATTTTTGTCTTTTGGGGTCACCGCGGTATCGTTAGCATCTAGTTCCTGGAACATAGTAAGTGCAAAATGAATGCATCTGTTCAATGAGTAGAGGAGAGCCTGGATGGGTCTCACAGATCCATCTTGGTGGAAGTAAGTTCTTCTTTGGTCATCTAATTCAGAGACCTTTGGGGAGAAATACAAAAGTCATTTCTACCCCAAATTGTGCTTGAAGGTCAGAAGGGCATGGAGTGGCCCAGGGCTAAGCTATAAATACTGACTTTCTAAAAAAGAGGTCTGTAAGTTTTGAGACTCTGTGCTTTCTCTCTTGCAGTGGAAAAGTCATTTCATTTTATCGTGTCTACCAGGCTGCTTGAAGGAAACAGCAGACAGGGAGGACAGGGCGGGTGCTTGGGGCATCGTTCGTTCAGACTGGAAGCCGTCTTCCGTGCAAAGTACCAGGATGTCCCTCTAGGTTAAGAGGGGAGGAGCGGGTGTTTCGAGTGGAGGGTGCCAGGAGCAGAGCAGACAGGATCCTTTACTTATCTGAGCACCTACTGTGTGCTGGGCTCTGAGCCGGTAGGTGGGTCTATGGCTTGTTTAAGGGTGCATTTGAGGGAATGAGGATTCATGAGCAGGGCACCAAGTGAGAGAAGGATTAACATTTTCTGCCAGATTCCTGAAATGTGTCTTAATTCCTCTCTAAGAAAGGCTGAGCAAGAAAGTAACGCAAGAAGAGAAAGGCCCTTCAAAGGAGCCCTGCTAGGGGCTCTACGTTAAAGGATTCCTTTCTGAGGGAATGGAAGGAGGGAACAGAAGCGATTAGGTGGTTGAACCCACCAGGCCGAGTGAAGGTCTGAAATAAGGGAAATGCTTCTCCAAGTTAGAGTCCAGGCTGGGCTTCCTGAAGAAGCCTTGTGGGGTGGGGGGGCCCACTGAGCTGGGGGGGCTTGTGTGGCAACAAAAGATGGGAGTGGGATGGAGCATGCGAGTCCTTGGTAGAAACTGAAGGGTGGTCTGTATATTGACACCCAGCATGAGAAGAGGATGACACTGAGCGTGGTGCCTTTAACCTAATATGAAAGAACTTTCACATGACAATACAAAATTTCCAAAATATTTTTGTTTAATCCATAATACACATTTATGTGCATGTTACTCTCAGAAAGTTCCCTCTGAGAGTAACTTTTTGCAACCTCACCTAATAACGAATGCTAATATTTATTAAGGGTTTACTAAGTGCCACAAAAAATGCCAGGTGCCTTTCCTACATCACCTCTATAACCCTCACATGCCTGCTGTGAGGACAGGTACCACATTCATCCCCATTCAGTGGCGCCTGCAGGTGAGGAAACTGTCACGGGAGGCCAGCTCAGTTGTCTTCATAGAATCTTGGTGGAAGTATTGATCCAAGCAGACACCAGTGTTTTATATTATAAAATAACACAGCGTGGTGTCATGGGACAGGGATACTCCTGTAGTCATAAATTGTAATATAGCTTTACAACCTTTCACTAATAAGCTTCCAAAATTAGAGGCTCCTTTAGGAAAGTTTTCTTTTATTTCTCATTTTATTGTTGTTGTTTGTTTGTTTGATTATTTTCTTTTCTGCCTATGTCTGGTTTTCTCTTTACAGCTGCATCCTAGACACCCATCTCAGTCTCTTCTGTTTCTTTTCTATCACTCTTGTTTTCTCCGCCTACGTATTTATCTAGCTTTTTTTCTTTTCTTTTACTTTTACTTTTTCCCTCTGTACCTATTAGTATCCCTGAAATGCCCATGAAAAAGAATTTAGGCATATTCTTATTGCTTATTGGATAGAAGAGTTTTATGCTTTAATTTTAAAACGGCTGTTGACTTAATAATACTTCTGTCTTGAAAACATAAAAGCATTAAGTTGATTTTTTACTTAATTCATATTAGAAGAACATTCTGATTCTCTACTGGACAGTAGTCCTTAATGGGGTGGGAGAAAGGTTTTGCCTATTGTCTTTTCTGGTTATTACTCAATTTAACACAGAGATTGTTACACAAACGCCGTTTTCTACAGTGTCAGAGGAAAGCCTTGTTATTCCCCAAACATCGAGGGAAACTCATGCTTATGCTCGTGAACCAAGAACTCCTGATTAGAAGCCAGACAATTACCGAGGGCGTCAAAGCATCTCATCTTGGCGTTTGTAATTGAACAATGTTCACGTAGGGACCATGGAATGAGGCTTTTAATTTGAGTCAGAGGACGGGGCAAAGAGCTGTCATTTACAACATTACACAAATCGTCTCACAGTGAATAATAATTCTGTCTTGAAGTTATGTCCTTCCTGCCGAGTGATCACCATAGATTAGCTGGTTTATAAGGATGATAATAGTGCTTTATATTTGCATGCAGTGCTTTAGACTTGTCAAGGTGCTCTGTCTTGTGCCATCTCATTGGGCATCTGAACATCCTAAATACCTGGAAAGTCATAAAACCTGGAGCTGAGATCTCTCCTTGCAATGTGGAAACTGAGGATCAGAGAGGTTATGTCACTTGTCTTGACTGCAACAAGTAGCAAGTCAGCAAGGGACTGCAAACCCAATCCACACCCAACCCAAACCAGAGCCAGGGTTTTTCTCTGAATGCATATGGTGGGGAAGAGACATCCTACTACCGTGTTTCCCCGAAAATAAGACCTACCCATAAAATAAGCCCTAGCAGGATTTCTAAGCATTTGCGCAATATAAGCCCTACCCCGAAAATAAGACCTAGTGATGGGCGTGGCTACGCAGTGTATCTGCACAACCCGTGCATTTCGTCGAGGAGCAGTAAAGAAGACGAGCAGCCCTTCTCATCTGCCCCGTGAGAGCTCTATTGCTCCACATGAGAGATCGGGGCCAATGGTTCTAAAGGAAATAGAGTCGCAAGAAATTCAGGATGGAATTTGGGGGTTTGGAGAGTTATGATGATGTTCCAGAAGAAGACGACTTAACTATATTTGAATAAATGTAGATTGTTGTACCGTACTTAGAAAAAATAACACATCCCCTGAAAATAATCCCTAGAGTGTCTTCTTGAGGAAAAGTAAATATAAGACCCTGTCTTATTTTCGGGGAAACACAGTGCTTTCCATTGTGTGGAAGATAGAAAATGGAGAACTTGGCAGAGTTCGTTCACCAGCTTGGTGGCCGTCACCCTAGCAAGGGACAGACTCTCTCTCTCCCTGAAGAGTCAAGACAAAAGCAAGTATCTTAAACTGTTCCTTGCTAAGCATTTGACCCAGACCTCAGGCACTCGTGAGATGGGGCAGGGCGATGAGGAGGTATAAACATTCGATGCTTAGAAAGTGGCACCCTCACCACCACACCTGGTCCCCGTGAAACTTTCCACCTGGAAGAGTGCTGCCGAGTACTTTCTTTTCACAGCCTGTGTGCTCGGTGGCACCCTGAGGCTGCGGTGACCATTGTTGCTTCGGGTGGATGAGAACACAGAGCATTTTCAGGACGTTGGCTTATTTGCTCAGGCTTTAAGCAGTTTAAACACGGGGGACGTCTTTGAACTCAGTAAAGGAAATAAAGCCCCTCTGTCCTTGCATCCCTAGAAGTGGAAGCTCATTTTCTATTCCTGGTGCTGGACAGGGCAAGTGTTCATTGAAAGAAAATATCTCACATTTACTGGGGACTAACTATGAGCCGGGCATAGAGCGAAGCACGTAGCCAGCCCTGCCTCGTTTAATACCCAGACCAGGAGCTAGGCACTGTCATAGCTGCCACTCTAAGCAAGAGGGAACCCAGGCTCGGGGTGGTCAAGTGACTTGCTGAGGGTTTCCCAGCTGTGTCTGGTGCCACAGCCTCTGGACCTCCAGCAAGTGAGCGACATCTCCCGAGGCAGTGGCCAGTGCACTCTTAAAGGCCTGGAGCTCTGTGTGAAATAACAAAAACTCAGCTGCTTTGGTTGAAGGGTTGGCGCCCGGGGAGGCTGTCCCCTCACAGGCCCTGTAGGAGTGGTGAGAGTCCCCTGGGGTCCCCCCTAGAGTGGTGCGCCCCGTGCTGACGTGGCCTTCTCTGGAAGGGACAGTCATCTCTCCACACCCCAGAGGGACCATCTGAGTCAGTGCCTGGCTGTGAGGCCACTGCCTCGCTGCTGGAAAACCACGAGTTCCCATTGTCTAGGCAGGAGGGACCCAGCAGCTCTTTCTCCTTGGCCTCTCTTTTCCTCTTATGGGCCAGCCAACAGCAATCCCTAAGGGGTCACCTTTATCCTTGGAGTGGGAAAAGGAGCAGGTCTTGTCCCTGGAAATGCATCTGCGTGCTGGCGAGAGGCGGCCTCTTGGCAAGGCCTTCGCTGGAGGGCGGAAGCGCTTCGGGGGCTGAAGGTTAGGGAAAGGTGAGCTGGGATCCCCGAGGCCAGCAGGTCTGGCACTGAGGGAGCCGGAGGAAGCTGCCCTGGAATGTGCTGTGGGCTGACTTACTTAGGTCCCTTCTTTCCCCGCTGTGCCAGCGGGCTGTGACCGGGCCTGAGGACACGCGGCTCAGCCCGCTCTTCCTCACCCCGCTGCCAAAAAGAACTTAGCGGCATTCAAAATCTAAGTGTACCCGCTCTTCATGTGAAAAGTGAAGCATTTCATGTTTTTTTTTTTAATAAAGTTAAAAAAAACCCACTTATGTGGCAGTTGATAAAGTAATTATTTTGAACTTAGCTATTTATCATCTAGAAAAAAATATTCCTGGCTCTTCTGATACTGATGAGAGCTTCTTCCTCTCCCAAGGTGACTTTCCAAATAATACCCTGTGGAGGCCGTCCTTCGTGGTTTATTTTTATCTGAGCCATTCAAGGCCTGGGGGCACTGTTGGGATGAAATGGGTGGCAGTGGGCACTGTTCCATTCCTGGGCTCCCTTGGTGGGTTCCTTCTGTTGCTTCATTGTCTCCCCATCCAGGACTGATTCTCCCAGCTACCTGGGGAAATTAAAAAACCTGGGTGCTTTTGTGGTGGAGAAAATCTATGGAGCCTAACCTCAATTTGAAATTTCCCCAGCCCCTGTTGGAAGACTAACTGCCTGATTTTCCTGGAAGGGACAATGTAGTCCTCTGGGTGGTCGCAGAGCCACCACGTGCCATTTTGCTTTCCCTGCCCTCTTGGCCGTGCCGGTAGCAGGAGCACCTTGGACCTAGAGGGGACAGGGTCGCAGCGGGACTAGGTGTTAACTCGGGACTTAGAAGGCAGGAGGTCTGGTTTCAAACATTTATTCAGCCAACAAATACTTAGTAAGGTTGTTGTAGGGAGGGTTCTTGGGAAGCTGACCCTGTTACAGAGTTGAGTGTGCTGGATGTTTCTGCCAGGGGGAGGGGAAGGAAGCAGGGTTGCACAGAGGTTGAGTGGTGATGCAGGCCTGGTGCATTCTCAGCCAACCCCACGGAGAACACTAAGGTGACCTGCCAGCATGGTCCCAGGATGGGCTCGCAGGAGCCTTTATTCCCTCACTTCAATCACTCTAAGGAGGTGGGCTGTCCCCAGAGGGTATGACCTTGGGCCAGGTGACTCTCTGCAGCTGGGCAAGCCCTGAAGGGGCTGCCGACAGCCGTCCCAGCAGTTGAGTGGCAAGTCCTTCTTAGAAGGGGGCCTATGTCCACTGCAGGGTGTTCTCAATGGCCGAGGCGCTGTGTGCAGGCTCTGCGGATCAGGTGGAAAGGCCCGGTCTCCGTCTGCCAAGTGCTTGCAGTGTGGTGGCTCAGACTCCAGCGTGATGGGTGCTGTCATGGAGGGCTCTATGTGTGGGCTGCTTGGGAGCCCCAGGAAGGTACTGGGTCCCCAGCAGCCTCTTGAATCCTCCTGGCAACCCCGTGAGATGTGTGCCAGCATCACTGTTTTGCTGAAGAAGAGAGGCTCTGAGATTTTGAGAAACTCCCAGGTGTCATACAGCTGGCAGGGGAAGATGCCAGAATTCAAACTCAGGTCTGACTCTGAAGTCCGTGTGCTTTTCTTGATTCAAAATTGCCTTTGAAAAAAGAGCCAACAGGGGTCGTTCAGCAGCATCCCCTCTGCCAGGCCAGCCCTACCTCTGAGCCTGGGCGCTAGCTGTTCCCTGCCAGCGATGCCGTAGCCCCGCACCTCCTCCATGGAGCCCTCGCCACTTCCCAGCCCAGGGGCTTTCTCCTCTTCTTGACTTTTCTCAGTACTCAGGTGGTGGCTGTGATTATGTTCTCTGATTGCTGCTGTTGGGTAAGACCCATCCTACATCCTCCGAAGGGCGGGTGTTGTGTACATGCTGATGTAGGCCTCGTGTGAGATTCCTATGCTTATATCCAGAAAATTGTGTGTGGGTGGCTTCCTCCTCCCTAACATAGACATTATTACTCCAAGCTCCCTGTCTGGCAATCAGGGTGTTGTGACGCCCTGCCACTCACTCAGCCCTAGGGGTCATGGGGAATCCACCAGCTTTCCCACTAAGCCCAACTGGAAAAATGGCCTCATGTCTGTGCCTTCTCGGGGGTCCGTATTCTCTCCTACCTCATGGAACTTCAAGAGGAGGGATGGGGTAGACCAAGGCATCTTGGAGTCAAGGAGCCCAGTCAACCTTGTGTTTGCTTAAGAGGGAGGCTGGCGTTGAAGCCATGTGAAGGCAGGTTTGGAAAAACCCAAAGATGCCAAGGCCTTGCCGTCCGGCCCCTGTGAACTACCACTTAATCAGATGGCCAAGGATGTGTTAAGAGGGAAAATGTGTAAATGTTTAGAGAGCAGTGAGTTGTGAGCTGTAAATGGCCCTGGCCTGTTTATAAGAAGTGAGCAGGCCAGAAATGAAACCCCAGTAGGTTTTTGGTGATTTTGTGTGTGTGTGTGTGTGTGTGTGTGTATAGAATTACCAAACTGATGGATGGAGGGAGTGTTCTGGTTGCTAAATATTTGGGCCTCAGGAGTCTTTTGATGTAGCGACTTTTGACAACTGCTTGCAAAGTGAGCTCAGACTAGCTTAAATTAGCTCCGGGCCACATGTTCGGGAAGGGAGGCTGGAGACTGGAGTGGATTCCCTCCGTGGTTGTTTGCAACTCTGCCTTATGAGAGTTCGGGACTCTGGTAGTCAGGGCGCCCATACCCAGCCAGATCAGGGCACCTGGGGAAGCTTTTGTCTGTCTTTTACCACCACATGAGGTGGTACTCAAGATCTGGGTGATCATGGAGAAGGCATCAGATCGAGGAAACTTAAGATTCTCAAACAGCTATTGACATACATCGAGGTCACTTTCTTTTTCTGTCTCATCTCCTGTCATCCACCCTTGCCACAGCCTTCTCAGTGGCCGGCCACTGCTGCCCACTGGTTACTGTGGTTTGCTCTCTCCTCCTCCTCCTCCTCCAGACTTTTTGCCCTTGTTCCTTCAGCCAAGGATGCTTGTTTGACCTACCTCTAAATAGTCCCGCTTGAACCTTCAGGGGTAAGCTCGAAGTGGCATCTCTTCCACAAAGTCTTCCTGGACCCACCAGCTGGAAGTAATCACTACCTCCACTAAGTGCCTTCTCAGTCCATTAGATAGATCCAGAGTGAAAGTAGGAACCGTCTTTGTTCCATATCAGCTGGATGGCTGGCTGGAAACGTGGATGAGTGGACAGGTGAGAAGATGAATGGAAGGAAACATGGGCGGAGGCTTGAACATAGTGTCTCCTGGTTAAAAGACACCATATTTCAGCTTTCCTAACCACACCTGTAAATGGTGCTAGTAACAGCAGCACCTGTCTCATCATGTGAGAATTAAATGGGATGTGCTGGATACCTAGGGCAGGATAAATATTAGCTGTTATTGTTGTTATTGTTGAAAATAATCCCATAAGGTGTTCAACCCTATGAGGGAATTATGTTTTTAAGATTCAGTCTTAAAATCAAAGATTCCTGGGGCTGGTAGTTTCCCATCTAGACCCACTTCTTGATGTTACTAATGAGGAAACTGAGTCCCAAAGAGGCAAGGGAGGGACTTGCTTACACTCTTTGAGTTGGCGGCAGGCTGGATGGCAAAATATAATTTTCGAAAAGTTAAAAATGTGGCTCATACAAATATAGAATGTGCGCATGTCAAAAATGCATTTAGCTCATTAATGAGGGAACCCAGAGGATGGCAGAGTAGGTTTATATAGGCACAGGAGAAAGAACGTTGGAATGAGATCGCTAGATTAGAAATAAAACTGGTTAATGCTTTATAAGGCCATAAAATCATAAACCTTGGGATTATCTTTTCTTCTGAACAGAAATCATTTGCATTTCTACTAGGCAAAACCCCAGACATTAACATGTAACTTCACAGAATCTGGGTCTTTGTTTTCTTGTTGTTGTTGTTAAAGATGGGGTCTCGCTCTGTCACCCAGACAGGAGTGCAGTGGTGCTATCATAGCTCACTGCAGCCTTGAACTCCTGGGCTCAAGCCAACCTCCTGCCTCAGCCTCCCAAAATATTGGGATTACAGGTCTGAGCCACTGATTCTGGGCTTTAGTTGATAGTAAATATCAAGTCAAAGATACTTCCTTCTAGATAATTAATTAAATATTCTTTGGAAAGGCTGTTAAGCAGTGTCCCAAATATGACATTGAAAGGACATGCCACCCTTCATCACCTGACTCCTGCTAATAGACCCAAGTCTTCTCACCCAACCTGCTCCTCTGCCTTCCTCTTTCCACTTTGCCCTACCTGCAGGGAGCCTGGGTTCTTGCTTCCATTTCCTCATTGGAAAAATGAAGACCATCATACCTCCCTCCTCCACCAGACTGGCTGTGCCCATTTGTGACTTGGAACTGGGTGGGCCCGTGGAAAAAGGTCACTCAATCCTGGACTTGGAAGAAATTGGCATCCAAGACAGAGACAGACTTGGGCAAATAATTGCACCACCCTTTGGCAATGGCTATGCCAGGCAAGAGCAAAGCACTGTAGGAACCTAAAGAGAGGAGTAATTCAGAAGAGTAAGAGAAGATAAGATGACCAAAAGAGAACATTAAACTGGGATTTCCAAACTCATAGATCTATTTGGTGAAAAGGAAGCAGGGCATGCTTGGTCAGGTAAACTGCAGAGGTGAAGATATAGGGAATAAAAAGTAAGATGCTATTCATTTAATGTGTATTTGTTGAGCTTCTATCATGTGCCAGGTTCTGTGTTTGGCCCTGGGGTGTGTGTAGGGAGTGGCAGAGATGGGGACACTCATTAGTAAAGCAGAAAGCAAGTCCTGGTCTCTTTGGAGGGGTCCCAGGAGACTGGGGTTTGGGGTGCATTTGAGGGGAGGAAGTGAGAGAGGTGGGGTGCAGTGGAGGTAGTTGAGGCTGGAGAGGTGGGAGAGCCCAGTCTTGCATGGAGTGATGATATGTATGATAACCCTTGACCAAACAATTCATCTTTGTCCAGAATCTTCTCTATGCAAAGCCTGTGGCTGCCCTCTGGGGAAGGCAAACAAATGTAAGCACCTGGTGAACTCTTCAAGGAGTTTACAATTTAGCTGGAGAAACAGGACACCCTGGTGGAAAGAGCTAACAATGTACAAAGGTGGGTAAGATAACTATTTGCTCAAGACTTGGAGGGAAGGATAACTCTTTGTGGCTTGGTTGTTCAGGAAGAATTTCTGGAGAGCAGACACTCTCGATTGGGTTGGGTAAACTGAAGGGCAGGGAGGGCACTGTAGCCAGGGGAATTTCTCCCAGCAGAGCCTGGAAGCAGGGAGAATGCCTGGTGTTCCTGGGTCCGGTGGTGACCGCACCTCGAGTATCCAGTTCAGGAACTGGAAATCCGTATTGCATCAGGGGTGAAAAGCTCAGATGCTGATGGGGCTGGGAGGGTCATGCAGGACTGGTGGGGGCCTTGACCAGCAGAGATAGAGTCTCCCCAGCTGAAGGGAACAGCTGCCTCGGAGCTCTGGCCACTGGGGCCATTTGGCCAGTTTGTGATTTTTCAAGAGAAGTCAGAAATCTGCATTTCTTTGGGAAATCTGCAGATTTTTTTTTCATGTTGTCAACTAAATAAAAAAATTTAAAATCAGTCCATGGGTCAGGAAATAGACCTCTGACCTGTGTGTGTTGCGGGGGTGGGGGGTGGGGAAAGGGGACATGTGGGCGCCATAGCCAAACACGTGGCTTCTCTGTAGTCAGTGCAGATACTGAAGGTTTGTACAGACTTGGTGCTGCAGGGCAGACGGCAGAGGGAAGAGCCGGTGTGGACCTGGAGAACCGAGCAAGGATCAGGCAGTAATGGAGGCGGAGCCCTGTGTAGCTGTGGCCAGGGTCACATATAATACTGAACAGAGCTCACCCCAGCCAAGAACCACAAACCCAGAACAAACCAAAGGGTAAATGAAGGGAAGGGAGCCAATGTGTCTGGTTCAGGACTGGGTAAACAGTATGAATCCAGTTTCTTTTTCTTGCTGTCTTTAAAGAAGCCAGGGCAGTACTGGCCTGTACTTGTAAGGAGGGCAGAGAGATCTGACCCTTAACCCAAGGCCACTTATTGGAATGGCTCAGGGTCTTCATATGGCAGGACTGTGAAAAGAGTACTAGACTGAGAGTCAGGAGATCTGGTTTATGAAAGTCACTAGTGTTACCTGAGTACCCATTGTGTGTCAGGCATTTTGTGCACATTTTCAATAATTTCTGAAACTGCCCTGTGAAGTAGAGAGCACTGTAACTCTACTTTTTCAAGGTCAAGGTCACAAAGCTGGCCAATGTAAGGCAGGATTGGAACCAGATTGCAAAGGCCAAGTCCTTTCCCGTAGACCCCACTGCTGAACTGGCCCATGCTCCACATCTAACCTGCTTGTGACCTTGGATACGTCACCTCCACCTTCCCACAGAGTAGCAAGAGAGGAAACCTCAGAATTTGCCTGGTCTAATCTCATGCTGAAGTTCTGCAGTTGAGGCACTTGTATATTGAGATTTTATGATTCTAAAGGTCTTTGAATGTTTAGCTTCAAACAAAGAGCTGGGAATCAGAGATGTCAGCCTTAGACAGGCAGTGGCAGCGGGGTTGAGAATGAACCTGGCAGCCCTGCAGAAAAGGATGTGTTCTCATCATACATAGAAGGGCTTTACCTAGGAAATAGGTACACGGATGTCTGAAAAATAGGCGTTCCAGCATGGCTGTCTCTGAGGCACCCACCTGGAGGTCTAGAATGCAGCTTTTGCTGTTTTCATATTTTTCTGCCCTTCTAGCCGCTCTGAATACTCCCAAACCCCCCAAAGGACCTGCAACTTCAAAGAGAAATATTATTGATGCAGCTGAGTCTATTTTTAGCCTGCTGGGGGTTGGTGCATGTCCAAAGCAGAAGCATTAGGTTTTACATCTATTTTATCTACATCAGCTCCTCTTTCCCCCAAATCCATTAAAAGATAACAGAAACAGAGCTGGGTTTTGACAGCATTCAATTGGTTCATATTTTGGGGGCCAGTATGTCAAGTCCCACCTTGCTGTAGCTGAGACATGAATTTAATATTTCCAAAGAGCCACAGAAAAAGACATAGGAAAACTTTGATTACTCTTAGAGATCAGAGGAGGGTTTTTCTCCCAAATATGGTGCTGTTTCCTTGACTGAACAGGTAAAGGAGGTGGATATGAAAGCAAAAGTGTTCCCTTACCATGAAACATGTATTTTGGGTCATAGATATTATTGATGATTAGACTTATACAGTTGGATATTTCTCTTGTGTGCACACATGTCCTCTCTCTTCTCTGTCTCCTGCTACCTCAATAACTTCCAGAGAGACTTCCAAAAGGACAGCAGGCTTTTAGAGTTTAGAGTTAAGACTTCTATAATGTTGTTCCAGTTCCTGGGATTAGGCAGGGAAAGGCAATCTTCAATTATAGGAGCTGTGTTGGAACCTCAGAAGGAGTTTGGTAAACCTGTCAACCAAAATTTCTCCTTCAAAATTCTCAGTGAGGTAACTGTTATCCTCAGGGGATTCTAATGTGCTTATAGGGTTGAGAAGCAATGAACTGATGGCCTTAATCAAATTGATTTAATGAGCCTGGGGCCAAGGCTACAGGACCCCAGATTCTCATAAGCCCTCATCCAGTCTAGAGTCAAGGTTCACACCTGGCTGCCATTTAGAACCAGCTGGAGAACTCAGAAAAAATTCCAGTGCCTAAGCCCATCTTCAGAGATTCTTACTCAATTTGTCTGGGTGGGGCTTAGGATCCATATTTTGTAAATCTTCCCAGATAGCTTCACTATCATTTC
This sequence comes from Cheirogaleus medius, assembly GCA_008086735.1. Classification (NCBI taxonomy): domain Eukaryota; kingdom Metazoa; phylum Chordata; class Mammalia; order Primates; family Cheirogaleidae; genus Cheirogaleus; species Cheirogaleus medius. The sequence goes on from VBSM01003143.1 coordinate 47,369,626, forward strand.
TACTCTAGAGAAGTGCTTGTCAAACTTTAATGTGCAGAAGAGTTACCTGGGGATCTTGTTAAGATGCAGATTCTGAAGACCTAGATAAATGGCAAGGCATACCATGTTCATGGACTGGAAGACTCATTATAGTAAAGATGTCAGTTTTCTCCATATTTCTCTATAGATTTAACACATTCCTAAGCAGGATTTTTTTGTAGATATAAACAAGTCAATTTCTAAAATTTATATGAAAAGCCAAAATAATTTGAATAGCTAAAATAATTTTGAGAAAGAAAATATATTTGAAGGAATCACCCTACCTGATTTTAAGACTCATTTTAAAGCTATAGCAATCGACACAATGTGGTATTGGCAAAGGGATAGACACATAGATCAATGGAACAGAATAGAGAGTCCAGAAATAGACCCACAACAAATATGGCCAATTGCTTTTGACAGAGGTTCTAAGGCAATTCAATAAATAAGGATAATCTTTTTTATAAATGGTGTTGAAACAATTGGACATGTAAAGGCAAAAAACAAACCTTGACCTAAACTTCATACCTTATAGAAAAATTTACTCAAAATGCATCACAGATATAAACATAAAACTATAAAACCTTTCTGAAAACACATAGGAGAAAATCTTTGTGATCTGAGGTAAGGTAAAGAGTTTTTAGATATGACACCAAAAAGGTGATCCATAAAAGAAAAACAGATCAGATCAGGTGTGGTGGCTCATGCCTATAATCCTAGCACTCGGCGAGGTTGAGGCAGGAGGATCTCCCTTGAGGCCATGAGTTCCAGGCCATCCTGAACAAGAGCGAGATCCCCGTCTCCACAAAAAAATAAAAAAAGTAGCCGGGCATAGTGGCACACGCGTATAGTCACAGCTACTCGGGAGGCTGAGGTGGGAGAATCACTTGAGCTCAGGTGTTTGAAGTTGCAGTGAGCTATGACGACGCCACTGCACTCTAGTTCAGGAGACAGAGCAAGACTCTCTCTCTCTCAAAAAAGGAAGAGTAAAACGGATCAATTGGACTCCATCAATTAAAAACGTTATTCTATGAAAGACTCTATTGTAAGAATGCAAACAGAAGCTACGTAATGGGAGAGAATACTTGAAATGCAGAATGGTACAGTCATTCAGGAAAACAGTTTGGACGTTTTCTTATAAAATGAAGCATACGCTTAGCATATGACCAGGAACCCACTTCCTGGGCATTTACCCTAGGGAAACGAAAACTTTGGTTTCCACAAAAACATTCACACACATATTAATAGCAGCTCTATTCATAATCACCCCAAACTGGGAACAACCCGAATGTTCCTCACTGGGCGAATGGTTAAACCAACCGTGGGGCATCCTTACAGTGAATACTACTCAGACACGTGCAGTAACTTGGGTGAATCTCAAAGACATTTTGCTCAGTTAAAGAAGCCAGTATCAAAGGATTACATATTATATGATGTTCTATTTATGTGACATCCTTGGAAAGATACAACTGTCGTGACGGAGAACAGATTAGTGGTTACCCGGGGCTAGGGATGAAGGGTATGACCATGAAGGTTAGTATGAGATAGTTTTTGGAGTGATGGAACTGTTCTGTATCCTGATTATGGCTGTGGCTACACAAACCAATACACGTATTAACACTCATGGAAGTGTACACCAAAAATAAACAGTTACATTTACCGTATGGTAACTTAAAAAAAAAAAAAAAACTTAAAAAAACTGTAGATTCGGATTCAAGAGGGCTAGCGGTGAGGCCTGGGACCCTGCATTTCCAACAAGCTCCTGGGTGATGCCGGAGCTGCTGGGAACACACGTGCAGCAGCCAGGGTCTATAGAGGGAACGTCACAAAACCCAGCTTCCGCGTGTTTCATTCCTCTGCTGAGAAACCTTTAATGGCTCCATAGTTCCTGCAAGATAAAGTTCAAAGATCTGATCACTTGGCAAACTCAAAGCAAGCTCTTTTCCCAGAAATCCTTGATCTCCCAGACCGTACCCTACAATGGTGTGCATGCTTTGCATTGTTTGTGGCCTGGAGTACTCTCTTTCCACCCATCTCCTTGAGGGCGAGTGACCCCTTAGTCACCGGCCAGCTTGAAAGGCACCTTCCCAGTGAAGCCATCCTTGACACTGCCCGCCACTCCCGGCACACCTGTGCAGAAACAGTGCCTCCCTGCCCTGCACCTGTTCGGTACATCTTCCAGTGCAGCGTGCATGGTATTCTGCTCTTGTGTCCTCTTCCATTTTGCAGATCTTTCTCTCCCTGAGAACACAAGTTGTTCGAAAGCAGGACCCATGCCTTGTCGGCCCGGTGCCCAGCATCATGGCACGTAGTGAGGGGCACTGGGGGACTCAGACAATGAAGACAAACTGACTCTAGAAATGGTGGGTGTTTCAGGAGCAAGAAAGTATTCTTTTAGGATCCATGGGGAGAAGAATTAAGGACATCCATTGATTTCGAAGGTCAGAAGATATCAGGGAAGGAAAAGAGCCCCCTCCACAAAAACACTCCTTTGAAATTAGGTCCCAATGTGAGACATTGTAGCTGTGATTCTTTGGGGAGCTAGAAGTACAGTTTTAACTCACCCTCTACCTGCCCACCAACTCCACACTCAGCCACCAAGGTGTTCAGAACTGCTGCACTGCCTGGGCAGGTGGTGGTGTTGCTCTGAATTCCATCTGTGCCACTGACCCTGGCACCCCCCTACTCCCACTCCGGCTAGCTGCAGGTTTATCCATCACCTTAGTGGAGAGCAGTGGTGCTTACAGTGTGGTAACTTGCTTGAAATTCCAATCCTCAGACCTCTCCCAAGGTACACTTAATTAGAATGCTGGGATGGGGCCCAGGAATCTGTTTTAACATCCCTACTGTGTGATTTTGATGTTGGCTGAAGCAGAAAATCACTGGTATAGAGAAGAGGAATCAGGAGGATGGTAGTTTCATCTGGTACCAACTCTGGCAGCTGAGAACTTTGGGCAATCCCCTCTCTGAGCCTCTTGGGCTTCTCACCATTATCAGGTGAGACGAGAACACACACTAGCTGAGTGTCCACCTGGTGGCCACTGCCCCTTCCTTTCCTTTGTTCCAGGCATGGGTTTCCAGTTTTTATGAGTAATGCTTAGATGTGTGTGTGCTCATTCAGTGCCACACACTTCACGTGGTTTAGCTCATTCAGTCTTCACAACAACCCTAGCAGGTAGGGATCATTATAACCCTCCTTTTACAGATGAGACAGCTGAGGCAGAGAGGGCTGAAATAACTTGGTCTAGGTCAAGCAAGCACTGTGGCATACTGCCTTTCTGAGTACCCCCTGTGTGCATACCAGCTCAGCGCCAGGGTCTCTGGACTCATCCTGGAAGATGCCGCCCACTCTGTGCAGGAGATGTGCTCCACTCACATATGTAAGGGCGTGTGTGTGTAGAGTAGATCGGCTATATCCACATCACCTCTGTCACCATTATCTGCACCAGCGTCACCTCCATCCTCACCCTCATGATCTATCATCAACAGCATTGCCACCACCATCATCACTGTCATCACCATGACGACCACCAACACCATCATACCATCATCATCAGCCATCATCATCTCAGTCTCATTGCAATTTGTGCGATCTAACAAAAATAATAATGACTCTAATAATAAAATAATGGCAAAAAAAACCCCACATGCACAGTGCCTGACAATTCGCAAAGTGCTTCCTTGAAACTAACCCCACCTAAATAAGGAGGATGCACTGAATTATTCACTTGAAAGCAGTCTGTCCGAGCTTTATTCTTTTCTCCAAGCCCTGATACAGTATTCTCTTTGGATATTCTACATTTATGTGGGGTCTTAGGAAGGGATTTTTTTCTGCCCATTTTGCAGGTAAATATAACTGAGACCCTGAGAGGTTAATGTTATAGAGCTTGTGAATGAAAGAGCAGGGAAGAACTAGTTTCTTATTTGGAGCCACCAAAGTGCCCAAGATCCCCATGAGAGGCGTGTGGAGCGGCCGGAATGATCACGGAGCACAGAGAACAGGGAATAGGTTCTCGGGTCTCGTGGGGAAAGTCAGCTGCAAGTTCGCACGGCAGGATGAAGGCAGCAGTGTAAAAGTGGATGCAGGTACAGACATGAGCAAAGGGAAGAGACAGAAGAGAGGAGACAAAATGTGGCCAAAGTGTGTGGATTCGAATACATAGTGAAGGGACAGGAGAATCTTCACCAAGGGGCTAATCTGTGGGAAGCCATGCTATCACTTACTCCATGTGACCTTTCCTCTGCCCTCAACCAGAGGGGGTTATGTATGAAACTTCTGTTGGATGAGAAGCTCTCTAGGATCAGAACATCTGGGTTTCAGTCCTGTTTCAGCTGACAGCTACCTTGTTGAGAGATCTTGAATAAGCCAATTAAAGCCTCCTCTTTGGGAAGGTTCCTTGAAAGAGTCTCTGGTTCCTGAAGGTTTGGGAGTGGAGGATGGCCATGAATTTCCATTGCCTGCCTTGGGGTGGGTTGTGGTGCCTTTGAGAGAGGCAGTGACAGGGACCCTATTTCCAAGGTGGCGTGTTGGGGTGTGAGGTTGTGATGCCTGTCATTAGGGTCAATTGCCACCGCCTGCCGTTGAGCTTCGGTTAGTTACCTTAGTTGATTCTTGCGTGCAAATGGTTCTTGCACCTCAATTTTCTTGGAAATTACTCTTCCACAGTGCCCTCCTTGCTGCACAAAACCTTGGTTAATCCTTTGTTAAAATGTCACAGAAACTGAAAGCCTTTTCCCCTAGTTCCCTTTTTTCCCCCCTGAGCAGATTGGATTTGTTGTGGCTCTGTTGGAAGAAGAGTCAGCTTTGAAAGCAGGTTCTAGCCCAGCTCCTATTTATTTATAGCCCAACTTATTTCAGCAACTGCTGTCAAGTAAAAGCTCTGTTTAATCGGAGGCAGGTAAACATGCCAATTCCATTTCATCGCCTAAGCAGCCCTCTCCGCTGTGGTGGAGGAATGGTGCCACTCCGGATCTGGCCCTAGGTGCCGTGGGGTTGGGGACCGATATAGTTTAAGACTTTCTGCCCATCCAGGCTTGGACACTGAGGTTGTAGTCACTTTTGTCCTTTGGTGGAAAAAGCAAGAAGTTATGAGCCAGAGGTTACAATTCTGGTTTTGCCACTTACTGACTCCATGACTTCTGAAGGCTACTAAGCTTCCTGGAGTCAGGATTTACTCATTTTAAAATGGTGATGTTACTAAATACAAGTATAAGTGAGCCTCCAGTGCACAAGTATACAAGGCTCAGTAGACATGGTTTCTTAATTCTTAATTCATAGAAACTATAAAAATGGTCATTTTAATTATAAGTGATTGAATGATGTAAGGCATTGGAGAGTTGAATGAATGAATGAACACATTTATTCAGAAAAGACTGAGAATCTACTAGGTGTCAGGCAAGCTGGTGGAGAGAATAAGACACTGTCCCTGGCTTGGTAGAGCTTACGGGGTAGGGAGAGAGAGAGGATGAAAAACACAAAAATGTATAATCGTGCATATTGATAAGTCTGTTTTTACAAGAACAGGAAACTAGAAGAGAGAAGGGGATGGGAAGAACTTGCACGGGGGAGTGGTCAGGGGAGTGGTCCTTTAGGAGGCAGAGACCAGAAAGGGAGCTGGAGTTAATTGGACTAAGAGGAGGAAGAGTCTGTGTCCAGCTCCGAGGCAAGAAAGAGCTGCGCATAGTCAAGGAAAAATGGGGGCGGCGGGGGGTGGCGCAGAGCTGGGTGGCCAAGCCAGCGTCTGGCGGAAAGGAGGCTGGCCAGGAGGGCAAGAGCACATGAGCCTGTGGGCCAGAGGAAGCACTTTGCATTTTAGCATGGGCGCCACAGAAAGCCGCAGAAGGGTTTTATGCAAGGAGGTAATATAATTCTGTTTATTAGGACCAGATGAAGTTGAATTGAATAAAAGGTTACTAAGTGTACAAATGCCATTTTTATGGGAAGAGCTTTTGCACTCACCCCGAGGGCTGGCCAAAGGCAAGGGTGGCGGGTGATGCTTGTCCTTGGTGCTTCCTGGCTCTGGTCCCTGCTGTGGAGCTGGGGACAGGCTCATAGATGCTGCAGCTTCCGGGGGCTGTGGGGTTCCACCCATCAGAAGCCATAGACTTCCCCTGTCCAGGGCCCATTTTGCCTCTGGGTCTGAGAACGCCCAGGAGTGGGATCCAGGAGATGCCAGCTGTGCTGCCTGAACCGGAATTCCAACTCGATCATCTAATCCCACTATCGACTGGAAGAGGAATGGTGAAACCGTGTGCCAGCTGGAATAAACTGGAGTCGAGGAAGCTCATCCTGTACTTTTCAGAAAAAAATAATTCTTCAGAACCTCAAGCTACTCTCAGCACTGTGAGTCGCAGTGACGGCACAGGGTTTGAATTGCTTGCCTCCAGGCCTCACGATCCAGGTGCTCCTGGTCGCCTGTCCCCACCGGAGATTACTCGGGATAAGCCTGCCGTGCAGCTCTCTTTCACGGACTGGAGGACCATAAACACTTTGAAAGGGGACGCATCTGCCCTCTTGCCACTTCAGCCTGATTGTGGGATGGCTGGGCCTAGACAACAGCAGGGGCTGTCTCTTTTCCAAGTGGTCCCCCTCTTTATATAAGCAAGTGGTCCATGGAGAGGTTTATCAGAGGCCCACGTGACAGATGCATGCCATTTTATAAGCTAATTGTCCAGGGAAAGTCCCTTCTATGAGCGATGGCAGAGAAAAATAAGGGAAACTCACAGCAGCTCCAGTGTCCCATAAGTCCTGTGAGCTGGACAGCCAGGTCTGAGGCAGGATGTCCGGCAAGGCCATGCTGCGAGCATCTCACATGTGTTGAGTCTGCTGTCGTCTGGGTACTGTGCATTCCTCACGCCACCCTATTTATCCTTCCCGGTCATGGTCCATTTTATAGATGGCGCAATTGAGGCTCACATAAAGCTGTTACAAAAACGCACACAGGCAGGACGTGGTAGAACCTGGATTTGAACAGATCCTTCTGGCTCTTCCCACACTGTCTCCCAGCCTATCCCAGCATTGTATGCGTGTGTGTGTGTGTGTGTGTGTGTGTGTTCGGGGAGGTTGTTGGGGATTCCCTC
>VBSM01003143.1:47376823-47401362 GCA_008086735.1 Cheirogaleus medius
CCCACATCTCGGTGACTCCTAAGCCCAGGTCTGTCCACCAGGGCACTTTGACATGTTACTTCCGAGAGCCCCGGGCTCACTCATTTAAAGGCTCCCAGAGCTGGTGGGAACCAGATCATTCCAGCTCCCTCATCCGGCCAGTGAGGACACTTGGGACCCTGTGCTAGGGCCCTGGCTCCTTGCTTCTACCCTCCTTCCTACCGTGTGGCCTGCAGAGATTCCAACTGCCAGATTGCTTCGCCCAGAGCGCCTCAGCTGGGCCAGGTCTTGGGAAAGTGCCAAGCATGCCAGGCACTAAAGGAGACTCAAAGCAGCTTGACTCAGTTTCTCCCTGAGTTTCCCTTTGGACACCTGAGGAACATATCTGGAAAGTGAATGGGGAGATGAAATGAAGTAAGTAATACTGGGAAAAGAAGACTGAAGAACCTGGATGTGCAGAGGACATCTGTCTCCCTAGGTGCTATGGGGAATAAATTTATTTGTAGAGGGACCTGAGGATGGAGTGTTTCTCCCTGGCACTGCAAGGGCCCAGGCAGAGTGAGATTCTGCTCGACTCGAGAGAAGAGAATCAGAGGCCAAACCAGGATGGCTTCACTGGCTTGGCCACAGCCCGGGAGGACTGGGAAGCCCAGCAGCTCTCTGGCAGCTGGGCCCACAGAAGGGTCAGTTCTTGAAAGCCATCCTCTCTGTCTGCGGTGGCTGTCCTGCTTGTCACTGGGATTCCATCCCTCCTTCAAGGCCAGCTTGTCGGCAGCTCCTCTGGGAAGCCTTTCCTGGCTGCCCCGGAATCATGGCTCTAGGCCTTCGTTCTAGAACATCTACTGTATTGTGTTGTATCTCTTGGTTTATATATTTTTCTGCTTTTTCTCCAAGGCAAGACCATGCAGTCCTTTAAGCCTGTAATGGCCTCTTCTGCTGTGCATATTCGATTTCAAGAAATATTTAAAATATCACTGGCATAATTCAGCATACATAATGAGTTTATACTCTTGTGTATTTAAATCAGATGATTTCCTTGGCTTTGTAGTTCATATTAATATTCTTCTTATCATTTTGCTCTGCTTAGTTGTTTGTTTTTTGTGTTTTTTTGACATCTATTCTTTGCAATATCTTTTGCTGCCTTGACATTCATTCATTCATTCAACTAATATCCACTGGCCACCTACTGTGTACCATGCACTATTCTGAGTGCTGGGGTTACAGAAGTGGACCAAAAAATTGATTGGCTCACCTATGAGTAAAGCACAGAATTCGGGCTGACTTAGGCTGAAGCTTGATTCATCCATTGACTCAACAGCATCATCCCTGGAGCTGATGTCCCCATACGAGCTCGCTCTGTGGGTTAACTGAGTATTTGGGGGCCCTTTCCTGGACATGCCTCAAGACTTTCTTGAATGAGCGGTTCATCTGGTAATGAATGAGGCCACCCAGGCTCACGCACACTTGTTCCTGGAGTTGGAGCCACCTTCTAGGGTTTCATAATGAGAACATGCCTTTTTTAGGGGAGCAGGTGTGTGGCAGACTCTGGCCTCCTACGCCGCTGTCTTCTGATTCTTCCCAGAGAACTGCACCTCTCCGCTCCGGTTTGGCTGAGGCTGTTTTTGTCACCCCCACAGGGCTGTGTTGTTTGTTCCTAAAGCAGAGAGACATCTGTCTTCCTCGCTGAGCCTTGACAGATGCCACGTTCAAAGACCCAGCACTGGTTTGAACACATGCAGCAGCCGCAGCACACAGACACTGCCATGCTCGCACACACACCGACACCCTCACTTCCTCCTCCTGGTGGGAAAACCTTCCTGCCCCTCCCGGCCAGCCCATGCTCCCACGGGGCGGGCACAGAATCGACAGTACCTGTGTGTGCTATGATGCTCAGCAGGCTTGAGCAAAGGGGTTTGAACCTGCGAGATGCCGAGGAAGGTTGAGCAATAAAACTGCAGGTGGATGCACCTGCTGGGCAGTGAGCACACAGCTGGGTCAGAACAGGGTTAAATGGGGAAAAGCAGGCAGGTCATCCCCTCGCTGTGGACGTGAACCAGTGTCCTTTGGCTGGCTGTAGGAAGTGCCTTGCTCAGCCCCTGTTACCTTCAGGAGCGAAAACTTGGGGAAATGGCGTGGGCACACACATAAGGGGGCTGACTTTTAGCATTAAAGGGAAACTGCGGATGCTCAGCCCATTGTATACGACAGGGAATGCTTGACTGAGGATGGCTTCTGAAACAAAACTTAGAGAGATGAAGATAAGGATGGGGTGGCCATAGTTATCAGAAAACAAAGATGAACCAGGCATGAATACTTGTAGGAAGACCTTGGACCTATTTTATATGATACAGAACATTTGCCCTTTGGGGACCATAAAATCATCCTAGTTTTTGAAAAACGGTCACTCCCTCCCCGTGGGTCTTAACAGGAATCGTGCTGAATGGTGTCTGTGGACTTGTTTTGGAGAAGGCTGGGTGGAGGGCAGGGGTCGTAGGGCCTGTTGTCCAGCTTGGCAGGCTCCTGGAGGGAGAGGGTGGCCTGGGGAAGATGGTGGAGGGTCAGGTCTTGGGGCCTAAGAGAGGAAAAGGAGGAAGCGAGTCCAGAAGTGTCCTGGGGAAGAGAGGGGTCAACCCTTTGTTAGGTCCTGGGCATTGTCCAGGGCCACGTCCCAGAAGGGAGGGTGGGGGAGAGGGTGGCCTAAAGATACCACCCTGCTCTGGTGGGCAGGCTTGGGAGGGTGGGGAAGGAGATTGTGGAACATATTTAGCCAGATCTCCTGCAGACAAAGCAGCAAGTGCTACTGGTCACCGTGCATACTCACAGAAGACCACTAGCAGGAAAGGCCTGGTTTAATCATGAAAGCTTCCTTGGAGGACTTTCACTTAGGCCAGCTAAGTCCAGCTAAAGGTCCACCTAGAGTCATCCAGATCTGGGATGCTGGAGAACTGCATAGAGAGAGGACCAGTTCTGTGGCTCTAAGCTGGGCTGCTGGTGGGGTGGGGGGAATCTCATTGCTTCTCTTTAATACCTCCCCCCGCCCAAAGAGCTGCTGCACGTGCATCTTTTTCCTATGTTGTGCTCAGGATTAAATATTTTATTTGGGAAGTCTTTAAGAACTAAAACCTTTCTTCATATCCTAAATCAGATAATCTGCAAGCTCCCCCTGACTCTCAGCTGATTTTGTGACCTGGAGTTCCTGAGACCCCCCCAACCCATTTCACCTTATCTTGCTTTTGATTTTTAAGCTACTCTTTCTTTCTGAAGCTGACATTTGAATTCCTAGGTGGTTCTTTCTGCACTTCCCCAGATTATATTTGTGACTCATCTCCTCGTGTTGTTTTAAGTAATGAAGAGAATCTGGATCCAGCAGGAAAACCGAGAGCCATCTTCCCAACGGTGAAAGTTTCTGGAATGTATAAAACATCAATTTGTACACAGGAAACTGAAGTTTAAGAAAGGCTAGCTTTGCCTTTAATTTAAATTATTGCATCTCATGGGAAATTTAATTTTTTAACTAAATCACATATTCCAGTAAAGCATAAAGCTCTGCTGGATAAACAGTGAAAAGGTTTGCTTAAAAAATGATTCTTTATTCAGCTAGAGAGGAACCAAGGGAATAGAGGAGGATGAAAAGTACTGAATGGAATATACAAGACAAGACTTTGAAATCAAGGAATAGCCTTTTCAGTGGGCTCTATCTAAGCGACGTCAGGCAGACCCCCTCTGACCCTCCACCTTGACTGTCTCCCTCCTCCAGAGGATGCTGCCAGGATGGGTGTCAGGGCACAAAGCCAGGATCTGTTAACTGATAGAAAGCCTCACTCGGGTGAGTGCATGCTTCTGGGATTATTTATTTATTTATTTTTTGCATGCAAGTAATAGAACTGTGGTTCAAGCTGCTTAAGAATCAAACCGGAAAAAAAAAAAGGAATTTGATGATTCCAGTAATTGAGAAGCTTCTCTTCACCCTTAGCCGAGTCCAGGCACTCAAATGATGTCCTCCAGTCTCTTGCTGTCACTGGGTCACTCTACTTCTCCTTCCATCTCACACGTCTTCCTTCTCCTGTGTTGGTTTTGTAGTCAGGCAGGCTTCCTCCATTCTGTCCCATAGTAGAATCATTGATTCGCTTCTTACCCTTAGCTCTCAGTAGAGAAACAGTTTCTCTTTTACATGCCTTAGTTGCAGTACAACTTTCAGAACTGACTCTCACTGAAGCAGGGAGATTGGCATGCTCACTCCTGAACCGGTCACCGTGGCTGGGAAGATAGTCTGGTGGTCTTCCTGGGCAAGCTTGGTTGGATACCACTCTTGGAGCTGGAGGGTGTAGACGGGGCTGTTCCTGAAGTAGGGGGATTGAGCAGGGGGTGGGGTGAAGTTTTGTTACCGGAATGGGCGATGGGTGGTAGGCAGGTAAAGATAATAGATATCTACTGTCACATGGTTTGGTCAGGTGGATTTGTGGGGCCAGCTCTAGGGTAACGCATGTCTGTCAGCTGATCCTGTTAGGTGATTTCTTCCAGCTTGGTTTCCTGCAACGAGTCTCAGCTGTTGGCATGATCGTCCTGCCATCTTGCTTCCGGACGTTGGATGGGCATCCAGTGTAGCGTTTACCAACATGGGCCTGATCTAGAAGGCAAAGACAAACTCTATGCTCACGCTTCTCCACTTGCAGAGTTAAGAAATCACTTTCATCCTCTAGGCTTGATATTAATTTTTGGCCATCAACATTGAGTTGATGGCTAGGGAAGATCTAGAAATTTATTTATCTATCAATTTAATTTTACTATTAATTAAACACAGTTTTATGAAATTCCTATAGCTGCTTGGTATTGAGTACTTTACTATGTGCCAGGCAGTCGATTGCTTCATAAATGTTAATTCTTGTCTTCACAGTCTTTTGAGATATTCAAATAGCCCTATTTTACAGGAGAGGAAACAGGGTCAGAGTGGTACGGAACTTGTCAAAGGCCGTACAACCTGGAGAATCCAGCACCCATGTCCTGGTGCTGTGTTTGATGTGTGTGTGGATGAGTAAGACATTCTTTGCCCTTGAGCTGTATGTAACTGCTGTGTGTTTATAGTTACATAAAAGAATGAGTAATATGCTTCTATGGGAATAAAACGGAAGGAAGTTATTAATCTTGCATAAATGTAGTCGAGGAGACAGAAGAGGACATTTGAGCTGGGTCTCTGTGAATGAGTAGGAGTTTCCCATGTGGATGTGGTGCAGAGGGAATCTTTTGCTTTTACAGAGAAGTGCTTGAGTTTTGTGTGAGATGGAGCTGCCAGTTTCAGGGGATGTAATATCACCTTTGACTTCTGCCTTCTCCTTTTGGCAGATGGATGGCCAAAGAGACCTACATTTATGTTACTTTAGATGCTTTCATTTGCAAAAAGTAGAAACCCTAATGCAAACTGGCTTAAAAAATAAAAGAGATTTATTGGTTTCTCTAGTTGAAAGGCACAGAATTAGAGCTGACTTAAGGCCAAGCTTGGTGACAGTATCACCAAGGATCTTCCCATCTCTCTGTTCTGCCTTATGCTATGGTGTCTCTACCAAAGGCTGGCACCTTTTAGGGCCCTAACATGACCAGCATAGCTCCTGGGGCCCAACAGGAAGGGGATGGAGTCTTTGTCCAGCATTCTTAGCAAAAGACCAGAGATTCACTCTGAGTGGACTGGCTTAGGTCAAAGCCTACCCCTGGACAAATCATTGCTGCCACGGGACAGAGAACATTGATGGAGTCACTCTCCCTGAAACCACATGGATGGCCAGCTAGAACGTGGGACACTAACAGCCTGGATAAAGAGATATATCTTGTAGAGTTGCTGTAAGCCTTAGAGACATTGCATATACATCATCTGGCATATAGCAGACACTTGATAAATGTTAGCCATTATTAATAATAATTATATTGATTGAACTGCATAATAATAATGTGATTCATCGGAATAGACCTTTAAAGTTTCTGGAATCTTGGCGACCAATATTACCCCCCTTGAATCTTATTCACAATGGGGCTCCCCCTCCTGCCCAGCGGACATCGGGGCAGGGCTGAGTGCCCGTGCAGGGTCTCCTGGCCAGGTGGTCATCATCCAGACCAGCATGCGAACCACAGTGAGGAGCTTCTCAGTCCAGGGCTCGTCCCACACCTCCTCTTTCCCATTCTGGAGGCTTCCCAGCCATTTGTCACAGCCTCGTTTGAAATGCCCGTGGTTCTCATCTCTAATATCCTGATTGTCCCATTAATCTCCTTTAAGCTTCATGAAAAATACAAAGGGCTGGATGAGGAAATAGTCACCAAGTTCTGATTTTGCATTCAGGGGATTGTTTTCCATGGACGTGACGAGACTGATGTTTCCCATTTGGCCTTTGGCTTTCCAGCTAAGTTGGGGAGAACTGTCACTTTCTGAATTATCAACCAGTTTACAAGGTTGCGTCTATATTTTGTCTCTAACGTGTCTGTACCTTGTGTTGCTTCTCTATCTTCCTGTGCTCTTCTTCCTAATGAGTGTTTGACAGTCCTGCTCAGAGGAGGTGGGAAGGCAATTTCTTTTGGTATAGACCTCAGAGCAGCAAGAAGCCTAGAACTTCCAGTCACCCCTTTAGCAAATCTCTTAGACCCTGATCACAGGCCAGAGCTCACTACAAAAGGAGCAGGGTGTGTTTTGTGAAGACACACACATGCATACCTGCACACATACACGCCATACTCCAGGGTCCTGAATTTTAGACTTAGATCACTGTTTAATATGGTAGCCACCAGCCATATGTTGTTGTTTAAATTTAAGTGAAATTACAGGTTCCGTTCCTCAGTTGCACTAGCCACATTTCAAGTACTCCATAGCCACGTGGGGTTAGTGGCACCCATGTTGCACAGCACAGATAGAGAACATTTCCATCGATGCAGAAGGGCGTATGGGGTAGCATTTAGCATAAAGGAGAAAGGGAGCTGGAACTGGCACATGAGTGTAGCTTTTTGCTATGTAATATCACAGACCAACAAATGTCAAGTAGTCTTCTTTCTGACCCTCTGCATGGTTTTATCCTGTGCTTTCCAAAGAACTGTTACTCCAAGGAAAAATGAGAGACTGTTGTTTCATGATACAGCACCAGCGATCAATGGAAATAGGATAATTTCCATCGTAGAGAGAAATATCAATGCATACGTTGTTACCTAATTTGAAGCCTTGCACTTGAACAGCATCTTACATGTGTTTCGGCCCATTGCTGCTTGCATGGAGGTGGCCAGAAAACCACTGTAGAGCCTTGCTTGTGTTAGACTGAGGAGTTCAGGAAGGCTATCCAGGTCATTGCCTGACAAGTCTAGCACTGGTCAATCACTTGGACATATTCCTATCCAATCTGACCTTGAAAATTGCTGGCCGTGGACCGCTCCGGTGGGAGGATCTTCTTGTGGACAACCCAGTCTGTTAGTTCATCTCCAAAGAGCATGCATTAGAAATGACTGGAAGAACAGACTTGCTTCTGACAATATCAGGATGGTGTTTGCTGTTGTTTTGTTACAAAGTATTGACAGATCATTCAATGGTAATAGATCTAAAGAGATGAACACTGTTGCATGATTATTGCAAGAAAACTGTGGATCTCTTGGGGCCCCTCCAGACCTGGTTTTGAGAATGCCTCCTGTAATCAGATTGCAGAGTTTAATTCATGTACTCAGACAAGGGCTCTGAATTCTTCTGTCCTTGGGAGGGAGGGAAAACAGGATAGCATTGACTGTCTGGGCTAACAAGAAAGCAAGGGGGAACCACAGCTGCCCCTGAGATCTGAGATCTGAGTGACAGAACCCGGTTCAGGGAAGGGCTGACGTGCCTGCTTTAAACGGGCTCCTCCAGCAGTGCTCAGAGTCTCCAGAGAGCGTCGGGTCACGGTGTTCCCAATCATCCAGCTTACCAAACAGGCTGGAGTCTGGCAGAGAATATCTGTAGAATTTTCCAGGGACCAGAAGTCTCAGAACAAGAGGATGATCTTCCCCAAACGCCTTGGTAGTCTTGCCGTTGATTGTGGCATCCTGGGAATTTCACCCCATGTTGGGGTCATGTTTTTATTGCCCTTTGATCTTTCATCCTCTCAGAGTTGACAGCTAACATTAAGATGAGAATTTCTTCACCACTGTCACTGATGAAGCTCTTAAAAGATTAAAAATACTCTAAACACATCACAGTAATAAATGTAAACATATCTCTGTGCATTTTTGCAGCCTTTTGGATAAAGTTCCCCAGCAGTGTTGTCACAGTGGTTTTCAGACTCTTTGATCCTTCAAACTCTGTGTTCAGGACGAGCACGGCGGCTCACGCCTGTAATCCTAGTACTCTGGGAGGCCGAGGTGGGAGGATTGCTTCAGCTGAGGAGTTCAAGACCAGCCTGAGTAAGAGCAAGACCTATTTCTACTAAAACTAGTAAAAATTGCCTGGGCATGGTGGCGCATGCCTATAGTCCCAGCTACTCGGGAGGCTGAGGCAGAAGGATTGCTTGAGCCCAGGAGTTTGAGGTTGCTGTGAGCTAGGCTGACGCCACTGCACTCTAGTCCGGGCAACAGAGTGAGACTCTGTCTCAAAAAAAAAAAATCTGTGTTCAAAGGACATCTTGGCTAGACCCCAATATATATACCGCAGACAAAAGTGGAGTTGTGACTGAAGGGAAAGAAAGGGTGGATCCCAGCTCACCGGACCTCTGTCCCCACCCCAGAATCCTCCCCTAGCCGTTGAGTCAACCCCTGAGTCACTGATGAGCAATCCCTGCGGTTGCCCAGTGCATCAGCCCACTGAGTCCTCACCATCACCATCACGGTGACTCGGCACTGCCCCTGGAGTTAGGGGGGCAGCTGAGAGTGGCCCCCACACTGCTTTGCCCAATTCCAGGATGGTCTGTAGTGACAAGGATGCAGGGAAGGGCCTTGTCCAAGGTCACTGGTAGGATAGAGACTGGAATTTCCTTAGGCTTTTTTCTAGAGCAGAGCAGCATATATCTTAATAGAATTTAACTCTAGTTCTATGAGATTTTCTAGGCAAAATGAGAATGTTTGAGCACTGGCTTCCATGTAGCCTGTCTTCAAAGTGGCTGCGCTCCTTACTCAGATTCTGCTGTGAAGACGCTCGGGAGATTTTTCAGCCTCTGCTGAATTCCATGCTCTTCCGGTTCCTCTTGCTTTGTAAACCCAGATGTGAGCACATGGAAGTTCCTGCTCCAGTCTACATCCCATGCTCAGGATCCATCCTGCTCACTCAGCCTCTCGTGCTGTCACCAGAAATGGAACAACTGCAGACATCGCGTGAGCAGGTGCATTTGATTCTTGTACAAGAAACAGTTGTCCTCCAAAGACTTGTTCATTCTTTTCTCTGTAAAGTGTCATGTGCCCTCTGCCTCAGTATTCTTGCCTATCAAATGGGCATATAAATAAACCTATGTAAGACTCACTGGAAGATTAAAGCTTTTTTTTTTTTTTAATTGGACAACAGCAAGTTTTCTCAAATAAGTGTTGATCTTGGGCCCAGAGCATTGAAATGGCTGCCTTCTCATCTCAGAGACAGTCACTGCCGTGCTCCGTAAGATGCCACTGCTGCTCTTATTCTGAGCCTGAAATCAGGGAAACCAAAGCTATGGCTTCTTGTCTAACCTTGGCTAATGATTTTCAGATTGACTCTAGTTGCAAAAGAACTACTGATCTGTTTCTTATAGGGGAAAAAAGGAACCCAGTAAATTTTTTAACCTCAGTTTCCCTGCTGACTTACCCAGTGGGTTGGGAGTGACTTGCTGAGTCCCAGAATTTCTGTATCTACCACAGAACTGGAGATGTTGTTACCCTTTTGCCCAGGCAATGGGAGGATGGAGGAGTGTCTTAGTCTGTTTGGGCTGCTGTAACAAAATGCCATAAACTGAGTGGCTTATAAACAACTTTATTTCTCACAGTTCCAAAGACTAGAAAGTCCAAGATCAAGACACCAGGAGATTTGGTGTCTTGTGAGGGCCTGCGCTCTGGTTCATAGAGGGCACTTTCTTGCTGCATGCTTGTGTGGTGGAGGGGCCAAAGCAGCTGTCTGGAGCCTCTTTTATAAGGGCACTAATGCTATTCGTGAGGGCTCTGCCCCCATGACTTAATCACCTCTCGAAGGCCCCATCCCTTCATATCATCACAATGGTGATTAGGTTTCAATATATGAGTGTGTGTATGTGTGTGTGTGTGTGTGTGTTGGAGGGGGGGTGGTTGGACACAAACATTCAGACCACAGCAAGGAGAACTACAAGGATTGCATTAATAAAGTGAGTTGCAGAGCAAAGGAACTCATCTTCAAAGGCCGATATAATCTTTATAATCTTATGAAAAGCTTTCCCAGTTTTAGAATTAGCTCCAAGGAGTTTGGCACCAGATTTTAGATTTGCTCAAAGAGAGAGCTAGAGGGAAAGGAATGAGGCTTTTGTGTGGAATTCCAGAACTTCCCTTTGCAAGGTTAGCAATGCAAAGATATACCCTAAAAGAACAGTGGCAGCCTATCCTCCAAAGGGAAGCATTTAATTTGGTCTAATTGTGGCAATTTCTAGGAGTCATTGGGAAATTCAGCAGCTAATGAACATGGCCCTCTTCTGTGAGATCCCTATTGGAATATTCAATATTCTCTTTTGTATACTTACCAGCTAAGGGAATTACAGAAATATATTTTTGGAGCCTGTTGGGGATAAGAACAGAGATAACAAAAACCTCCTTCTTTCCCACCAGATGTGTCCCAACAGCCCAGGTGAATGTCACCCCTGTGTTAAAAGGCTATTGATCCCAGCAGGTTCTGACTTGGGCCTCAGCTACCCAAGACTGCCAGGCTGGCTTCTGTTCCCTGGTCTCACTCCTTGCTGGGACCTCTGTGGGCCTCCAATCAGCGTGTGACCTGTGGGTGTCCTCATCTGCAGGCAGACACACCTCTACTGAGCTGGACCAGAGGACAAAAGACAGGATGAATGACAATGGGCAGTTCATTTTCCCTTCTCTCTCCTTCTGCCTTATACTTCATGTTTCCAACAGCCCATGGGAGGCTGTTCTATTTAGAGTCAATGACTCAGATGTGGCACTTCTGAAATCGTATTTCAGGGCATCCTGCCGCCCCTCAAGGCTCGGAGAAGGCTGCATGCTCTGGCTCCCTCTTGCTGACTTACATTCACATTTACATTTTAAAGACCATGGAAGTCCTGTAGGAAAGGGACCTCCTTGCCTGGGTTTATCCCAGCCATTCTAGTGAAACTGGAATGCTAGTGTTCTACAGGGCACAGTGCAGGTGTGTTGCTTGCTTGGATTGACCTCTTCTTTCAATAAAGTTTGGATGCAGCCAGGTAAATAGCAAGCCTGTACATTTTCAGCATTTAATTTTGTGGCCTTGAGCAAATTACCTAATCATTACATGCCTCAGTTTACTCACCTGTAAACGGGAATAATAGAAAGTATCTACTTCATAAGGTTGTCATGAGGATTAAGTGCTTTAATTAAACTCTTAGTACAGTTTCTGAAAAATAATATATTCTATATGCACTAGCTATTATTAGTAGGAGTATCACCAATTATTATTTGTTGAAAGTTTTTAATGCCATGCTAAGTGTTGTTAATATCTTCTCTTCTTATTGTAGAGCATGGGCTAGTATAAGAATTCTACCTTAAGTGAAAGGTCACAAGGCACCATTGTTTTATTTAATCTTCACAACAGTCTGGCAAGGAAGATGTCATTGTCCCTGTCCTATGGAAGAGGAAGGTGATGCATACCTGAGTGGTAAGGAGATCAGACCTGAGTCACACAACACATGCAGGACTCAAAGTCAGGCCTGCTGGCTCCAAGCCCACTCTCCCCAAGCGCCTCTATAGAGCTGCGTGTCAACCAGCCCCTGCCAGGTGCCCGCAGACAGGGGCCTGGTCCCAGCTCTGGTAGGAAGCACCTTCTACATCAATTCTCCTCATGTGGTCAAGGGATACCTGGGTTCAAATCCTAATGCCACCACTCTCTAGCTGCTTGCCTTTGTCCGGGTTACTTAATTTCTCTGATCTTCAGTCTTCTCCATTGTAAAACAAAGATGGTGATACCCATTTCTTATGGGTACAGTGAAGCTTAATGACATAATGTATGCGAGGTTCAAGCACAAGGCCTGCATATAAGTAGCGATCGATAAATCTCACTCACAATGACACGGTGTATCAGGCCTTGTGCCAAGGTGTGTTATATGCATGATCTCATGTAATCCTACAGCACCACAGGAAGATCCATACTCTTCATTTTTCAAATGGGGAAATTGAGGCTCTGTGGGATTAAGTGACTCATCCAAGGTCATAAAGTCACAGACTGTGACACCGAGATAAAAACCCTGGCGGCCTTCCTCCATGGAGACACTTTTCCCCTTCCTTTTCTTTAGAGCCATGTGCTAAGTGCACACAGAATTTGTGCATGACCATGTCCCTTGGTCAGCAGGGCAGTGGGGCAAGGGATATTTTAATCATGTCTGTGCTGGACAGTGCTGTCATTTGGGCTTAAGGGCAATGTTCTTGTCCCCGGACAGTATGGCAGGAGTGTAGTGCTGTTTTGCCGGGAGGGGTGCACCAGCTTCAGTCTTGGGCCCAGTGATTCCATCACAGTTGGTGGTCCATTCATATGTGCATGCTTGGCTGGGGTTAGAGTCTGTGCCAGTATCACAGGAGCCAGCAGCCCCAATGAGTTTGTTCACTTATTTGACAGTCCAGATGACCAGAAGAGACACTTTGCTGCAAGATACAATGGGGAAGTCTTCTAGTTGATTGGGGGAAAAAGCCCAATGCATGACAGGACAATGAGAGAGCACATTTGAATTTGTTCCTAATCTGAATTCTCCAGATAAACTCTAGTTAACAATTTCAAAACTGTGAATACCCTTCAGCCTAAGGGATAAAAGCAAAACAAATGACCCAGAGGTATCAGCTGCAAGACACCAGAATAAGACGGAGGAAAGAAAGGCCAGGGAGAGTCCAAGATTACTAAGATACTTTTCCTAACAAATTGGCTTGCAGAATCAAGGGGAAGAATCAAGGTGGGTTATTAAGGGAGTACTGATTTGGATGTGCTGAGCAGTTGAAATGTTTTTGTTTCCCAGACATGAAAGCACACTTGAGTTTGCATGATTGGGGTTTAAATTACTCAGCAGAGCATCACTTGGGGCTAGCCTGAGTCTGTGAAGTCCTGTAATTCAGGAAGAACGGTTGCTGCAGCACTCTTGCCTTTCATGAGGAATGAGGAATAGCAATTTCTGCTGTTCACTTAATGCACTTTTACCCGTGATATCCCTATTTTACTTTCCTTGACTCAGGGTCCTGGGAAGAAGCATCCCTTGGAGGGAGGGGAGTATGTATCCAAGGTCTGTCAGTACATGAATTTGTGCTTGGGTGGTGATCCAAGGGGTTGGAGCCAAGTGCCACCTGGCAGGCGTCGAGGTGAGGATGAAGGGGGAGCCAAAGTGAGTAGGGGACAGAGATCCCTCATTCATTCATCCAGTCAGCATTTACTGAGCACAGACTGTGTGTCAGGCATCATTTAAGGCACAGCACAGAGCTGTGATCAATGCATCGAAAGAGAAACACACAGGGTTACATCTCAGACAGAGTGAACTACGGGAGCTGCATGCTACAGAGGAGGGGATGTTTGCTTCGGAGTCAAAGACCTGTGTAGTATGATGATACTTCGGTTGTAACCCACCTTGGTCCTTCTCTGATCTTAGAGCCGATTAAGTAGGAAATGCACTTTCTTCCTTCCCTCTCTGCCGACCTGTGTTGGCATCTGTCCCTTGGGCTGAAAGGTGATCACAGGTATGAAACCCATAACTTCATCTCTCTGGGATGTGGTTTCTGGACAGAGGGGGCAAAGGAGGCCAAGGTCTTCTGGACTTGCTAAGTCAGAAGCATCTGCTCCTGAATCTTTGGTTGGCTTTTTCTTTCAAAGGTACTGAGTCCACAGTTCCAGAGCAGGGAGGGTGCACCTGATGAAGGGGAAGCTGGACAATGAGGGGCTAAATCCAAGGGGAGAGGGAGATGTTAGGGTTCAACCAAATAACGTGTTTAAAAAATTTAAGACCCTGCCTGGCACATAGAGCATTCAGTGAAAACCAAAAACAAATAACACTGGGAAGGAAGGCAGGAAAGCCAGGGCAGCTCGGCTTTCATTTATTATTCATTCATTCAGTTCACAAATATTTCTTAAACACCTACCTATGTCAAAAGATCATGGAGCTTCTAGCCAGATTGCCTGGGTTAAGATCCTGGCTGTTTTGTTTCTATCTGTATAACCTTTGAGCAGGTCACTTGATTATGTTCTGTGCCTCAGTTTCTTTATTTATAAAATGGAAATAAGCAATAATAATACATGGAGGTTGTTATGAGGACTAAGGGAGACTGAGAGAGCTATATGTGATTGCTGTTAGTATCTTGTTTTCATCTGTTCAACTGTTGCCTGACATTGGTCTGGCGTTGGGCATCTGGCCAGTGGAGACAAACATGCTCCCTGCCTTATATTCCAGTGGAAGAGCCAGATTATAAAACAGCAAATAAACCAACAGCCAATATACTTTAAGGTAGTGACAAGTGCTAT
The DNA here is from genome assembly GCA_008086735.1 of Cheirogaleus medius. Taxonomy (NCBI): domain Eukaryota; kingdom Metazoa; phylum Chordata; class Mammalia; order Primates; family Cheirogaleidae; genus Cheirogaleus; species Cheirogaleus medius. The sequence continues at coordinate 47,391,408 of VBSM01003143.1, forward strand.
GCGGGGAAATCGAGGATGATGGGGGGTGAGTGATTACAGGCAAAGACCAGTAACACGGAGAGAGGACAGGGAAGAGGGAGGACAGGCACTCCACACACAGATCATTCTGTTGAAAAATGTGAGATAAGCAAGTCTTTAGAATTCACCCAGAAAAAGAGAAAGTATTTCTTGAGTTTCCAAGAGAAGCAAGCAGGATGAACAGCCAAAAATAAATACAGTTAAATAAAGATTGATTCGGGGACCAAATAAGCTTCAAGATAATTATTTCTCCTGGTAGTGAATCGTTATGGCTCACAAGTGAATTCCTCTTTTCATGTTGTCGGTACCAAAGGTCCTTGGTGGATGGATCAATCCTCCTTTTCACCTGGCTTCCTTCACCTGGTCCCTCGCCTCTCCTTGAGTTGCAGTGAAGGGGCATTCATTTGGAAAAACCTATTAACAACTCCCTGCTTGCAGACGGGCGCTTCCCACCCAGGCTGGGCTCCCCGCGTCAGCGCGCGAGTCCTCGCACGACTCAGCCTGCCATTGGTGTCCCTTGCGGGCCTGTGACCGGGACAGTAAGGCTCACTGAGTATTCCAGTTGCTCCTGGACATTTCCCAGCCCCTTCTGTGAGGAGGGACATGTGCGTCACTTCTGGGCTGAGGCAGGGGACCCCCGCGTGGGTGTCCCAGTCGCCGCCTTCTGTGCGGTGGCAGCGGAGCCAGCAGGGCACTTCCGGTGGTGCGGTGGAAGATGGCGGAGCTTCCGGGGCCTGAGTCTGGTGTGGGCTGGTGGAGCAGAGTCAGGGCTCCTTTTGTCTTCATGGGTCTCTAACTTCTTGGCTTCTTGAGAGCCTCAGGGACTGCTCCTTTCTGTATTTTGCAGGCAATTGAAAACCTCTTGACAAATGAATCATTCAGTCTTGGATAGGCCTGCTCCTAACAGTTTTCTCTGGTTCTTAAAGTTAACTTTTCCCCTCTCAAAAATAACTCGTGTACCTCTTCCTGCCCTGGTCACTCTGACATCCTGGGTTTATTTTCTTGATTGCATTGGCCATTTTCTGAAACTGTCTTCTTTGTACACTTACATAGGTTTGTGTCCCCTGAATAGAATATCATCTCTTATCTGTTTATGCTCCGCTGTATCCTCAGTGCCTAGAACGGTATCTGGCAAAAACAACATGCCTGATAAAAATGTGACTTAATGAATGCCAGCTGTCAGGGATACCCCTCCCCACCCTCACTTCTCCCATCTTCTCCCGTTCTTCAGGGCTGGGCGTTGCCAACTCATTTCGGCAGCAGAGTGTACGGTTAGGGTGATGGACTTCAGAGCCAGACGGCCTGGGCTCAGATACTGCTCACTACCTGTGTGACCTTGGATAAGTTAATCTCTCTGTGCCTCAGTTTCCTTATCCTAATAGCTGTACCTATTGCATAGGATTGCTTTTCAGAAAAAAATGAATTAATGTATCTAAAATCCTCAGAACATTGACTCACAGTAAGGGCCATGTAGGTATTACCATGGCTACCAATTGTTGGGGAAGGAAAGGGCCTGTCCCCTATCTGGGCCCCCCGGGGCACCCTGCAAACCCGCACCTTCAGTAACCTGGAAACCTGGCTTTGATTCTTTCCTGGGGTCTCCTGGGCACATTCAGCAAATAGGTACAGCCACACAACCTTGCTCCTTAAGCCCAGGAGACGTAAACTCACTAAGCCTGGAGGACAGAGCCCTGAGGAACACGGCCGTCCTGGGTGAGCACGGAAGATCCTCTCTCAAGGTTGAGGCTCTGATGCCTGGTGAGGCCCCGTCCTTCCTGTGTCTGTCCTTCCCTCAGCCCTTCAGCCATATTTCCATAATTTTATTAGAAACCAAGCTGGCCGCATGAGTGACACTTCCCAGGACTGGGGCTTTGCTCTGCTCCTCCAGGCACAGAGAACTGTTCACTGATGCACCACCCCGTGACAGGCCCAATCACAGGCACACACATTAGCTTCTGATTATACCCTTGTTGAGCTTCTCTTGACAGGAAGGAAATGAATTTACCTCGTGTCACCTCTGTAGTTTGCAAGCAGCCTTGGCTTCTGATAATAGCACCTTTCATGTTTTGTAAGACCAAGGAGGAAACATGCATGTGGTGGCCAGTCCTCGGTGGCCTGCGTGTCCGAGCCTGGAGGTGGGCTTGAGCTGATTCTCTAAGGGACAATTGCCCCTGGGGCTCATAGGGAACTGGCTGGCGGTGAGGGGCTCAGCTCCCCTGTAAGGTGGGAGGCCTTGGCCACTGCAGCCAGCAAAGCCCTGAATTCCCACCCTTAGGGTCTTGAATCACTAAGGGAAGTTACTGAATTTCCCTTGGCCTCCCCTTCCCTCTGTGAAATGGATGCAATCATAGTAGTTATCTCACAGGGCTGCTGGGAGATTAAATGAGCTAACGTATGCAAAGCACTTATATGTGCCTGGCATATAGTAAATGCTACCTATGTTTTTTTTTAATTAAAATTGCTTTAATAATATCTTCGCTGTTGCTGCTCTTGTTGCAGTTGTTGTTATGAAAGGGGCAGGCTTTAGATTCAAACGTGTCTTGGGCATTTAGTAGCTGTGTGACCTTGGACATATCACTTAACCCCTGTGGGCCATTTGTACAATGAGAAAAGAGTGGACTGTCCCTCGGTGCAGCTGTGAGGATTGCAATGAGTTAGCACAGGAAGGGCATTTTGAACAGCGTCAGCACAGAGCAGGCACACAGTGGCTATTAGCTGTTGGTGGTTATGGTTGGTGAGTTGCTTCCCTCACCAAAGGGAGAACTGGGGTGCTGTGGAGTCCCAGGGAGGAAGAGGGGTCTGTCCACGGTGGGTTAGGATTAGGATTAAGGAGTAGTCCCTGACTGTAACAGATTTCTAGTCCTGCTAAGGAATCCCGGAACAGGCGGGAAAGGGAGTCAGGGATGGAGCTAGTGGGGGGGCCTGTGCTCCTTCCACAGCTCTTACTCTCGGCTGATAGACCCAGCCATGAAGGGGCGTGACTCCTGGCCCGGGGCAGCCGGCCCCCTTCTCGCTAACGCACCCGTCTCCAATAACAACCTCCCCCCATCCTTCAGCAACTTTTCCCAGCCGGCAGCCATGTGCCTTCCCCCTGTCCCCATCACAGGTGCTTCAGAACACGGGGGGGCCTGGGAGACTCACGCTCCAAGAACTGTGACTAAGAGCCTGGGAAGGATTTTCTCTTGACTTGGGAGAGGACAGGATTCCATCAGCACCTCTTCCGAAAAACAAACCAACCAACCTTTCCTCAACCGTTTCCTTGGAGTTGTTTGCTATTTGATTTTTAAAGTCACCACAGTTCCTGTCCCCAGTTAATTCCCAGAGTCAATATCAGCTTTTGAAGGAGAACTTCTGTATGGATGAGGCAATGGGGAAGTGAGGTTCCAGAAAGCTCTGGCATTTTGATCTCACCTGAGAGTCAGAGACTGATCAGGCCACAACCTCTGTGCCCTTTCCTGCCCTCCTGGGCTGCCCTTGCTGGGCCTTTCCTGGGACAGGGGATGCATCTGGGAAGCTCCACTTTCAATGGAGCCCACTATGGCCTTGCTGAGGTTTGGGGACCAAGGTGGATGGGCCCCACTTGGCCCCGTGAGCCCACAGCCTCAGCCCAGCCCAGCCCAGCCCAGCAGCTACAACAAGAGTTCATGTTTCCAAAGGAGTCTGGGCCTGCCATGTGCTGGCACAGGTCCTCTGCCTGCAGGAGACGTGATCTCCAGAACCTTGGGCAAATTGGGCAAATGGCTATGTCCCTTCATGGTACAAATGAAAGGGAGTGAGGGAAGAGGGAGAAAACACCAGAGATAGAGACACCTGCAAAGAGATGAAGAAATGAGAAAGGGAGAAGAAAGAGCTAGAGAGATGAGGGAAAGAGCTAACTCTTAGAAAAGGAGTTAGGAAATGAGACGGACAAGCTCATAGATGGACACAGACCCAAAAAGGGAAAGTAGAAAATCATGGTAGCTACCAAGGACTGAGAACCGAGCTTGTGCCAGGCACTAGGGTAAGCACCTCACATATCTCACTTAATCTTTGCAACAATTCTGCATAGTAAATGCTGCTGTCAACTTCATTTTACAGTAAAAACAATGGACATTCAGAAAAGTGAAGTGTCTTATCTCAGGTCACACAGCTTTTGTTGGGGTGGGGGGAGTCAGGACTAGAACCCAGGTCCACTTGACTGCAAAGCCCATGTGCTTAGGCCCCTGCAGAGAGGCCATGACCTTGGGACCCAAAGCATGGCAGAGCATCTCCAAGTCTCCCCACACCCTGGACGTTGAGACTTAAAGCATTCTCTTTTGTAGTAGGGATGTGTTTATAAAGAGACATCAGGGAAGGCAGATACGCAAGTATTATGCCTCTCACTCTTGACTTCTGTGTCAGTTGAGATGCTTTGGGCTGCAAGAAACAGAGAGAAAAGCATTTTTCCCCCCACAACAGGAAGTCTAGACGTAGGTGGCTGCTGGCGCTAGAGCAGCTGCTATATCATGTCAAGGTTGGCACCTCGAAGATGTCAAGATTGGCTTTCCTTGCATGGTTGCAAGACAGATGGGCAGCTTCAGACTCTGGGTCTATTTCAAGGTAGAAAGAAAAGGGAAAGGGCAACCTCAGGTTGAGCTGTTCCCTTCTGCTTTTTATCACACTTCCTCTCCTGCAGAATGCGTGGTACGGCCTTCCATAGCTGCAAGGGAGGCGGGAAGGTGATTACTCAGCTTTCCAGCCTCTAGGAAAGGCAGACGGAGAGTCCACCATGGGTGAGGCAAACTGCAGTGTCTGCCGTCTTCCAACAAGCCAGCCCAGGCCCACGCCCACCAGGAACTCTCCCCTCGAGGAGGGGAACACTGAGTTCTCTCAGAACTTGCAGGCATGTCCTTGACTTGAGGAGGCGCCATTCAGCGTTGAGCTGGGTGGTGGGGAGGTGGCGGGAGGCGGGGCGCTCAGCTCCATCCCGCCTGATGATGTGGGAGGTGAGTATGAGCCCCGTCACGTCTGTCGGCGCTCCGGTGCCTGCTTTCCCTGCCCCCAATCGCTCGGCTCACGTCCCAGGAGAGGCAGCAGATTAGATCAGCACAGCAGCAGAGAGGCCGGGAACAGGGTGGAGGAGAAAGGAATTCAGATTTGACAGAATTTTCTAAAATATCATCTTATTGATTTGGAAGAGACACGAGAGAGGAAATGTAAGAGATGGGTGATAAGAAGCTCTGCCAAGATGGGCATGGAAGAGTCTGCCTGGGCCTAGGTTTTGACTGGAGGTGTCATTAGGCCCGTGTTTCTCGCTGTCTTTTCATCATTGCACACCTGTGGAGCCTCTTAAAACATTTTTTTCTTATCACTCTCTTCCTCCTGTAAGATTTTAATACCACAGAGACTTTGCATATCTGCATATGTATTGCATGTGTGTCTGTGCTTGGACATAAAGGGAGTGAGATGTTTTTCACTCCCCAAATACCAGGGCTTGCTCCCTTGGAGGAGACATTGCCCCCACTGAGATGACATGCCTTAGGCACATCTCTGGGTGCACATCTGGGCTTCCTTGGGGAGGGGAAGAGCTGAAGGCCTCTTTTCTGGTGGAGAAGAGGAGCTGGGAAGAGTGTCACGTTTCTTGAGAATCTATTTTGTGCTCGGCACCAAGACAGGTGCTTTAGATACATCAACTCACCTGATGCTCGGGCATCTCTGAGTGGTCAGGGCGGGGACCCCATTTCACAGAAGAGATCATCCAGATTCAGAGGCCGCCCCCTGCTTTGAAGAGACCCCGCTTGCCCAGGTGAATGAAGCTAACACTATTCCCACGGAGGGGTGTGGTCGAGGGTCAGATGGGTTCAGGGCTAGTGAACAGAGTGGGCTGGTGTCTGCAGCGGCCCTTCCTGGAGGAGGCAGGATGTGCTGGAGCAGCCGTGCTGGACAGGAGCAGCAGGCACAGAGGTGAGACGGGAGGAAGCCCAGGTGTGGGGACAGCAGGAGCAAAGGCTTAGGGCCTGTGGGGGACACTGCTGAAGGGAAGGATTCTCACTGCACCGCTGAGAGGGACTCAGACAGAGCCATCTGGGCAAAGAGAAGAAACCTCAGACAGGCCTGTTGATTCCATGGGCTCTGGTTTTAATGTGGCGTTGAGCCAAGGATCCAGCCCAAGTATATGTAGCACAATCTCCACAAGGCACAAAGGCATTTCTTCACAGGTTAGAGCAAGAGACAGGGATCTAAAAGGCAGGAATCTGTTCCTAACTCAGGGCCTTCTGAACATGGAGTGGTCTTTTCAGAGTATCCAAGTGGAGGAAATCTCCAGAAGAAAGTGGCTGAGTCTGTGACCCAAGAGAGGCTAGAATCTTGTTTCCTTGTCACTCCCAGGGCCCTTCCGGCTCACTCACCCCTTCCCGTACAGACGCTGGCTGGCAGTCTAACTGATGCGATTGTATCAGTAAGGATGGGCGCCAGTAACAAACGGCCCCCAGATCTCAGTAGGCTACTGCAACGAAGGTGTGTTTCTCTCTCATGCTTCACGCTCTGCACAGGTTCTGCTGAAACCCATGCTTCTGGAGCCTGCATCTTCCCCAGAGCCTTTGTCTTGACATGTGCTTCCACTATCACTGTAGAGGAAGAGAATCTGGGGAATCATGCACAATCCCTGAGGTTTCTGCCCAGAGGGGACACGTGCCACTTCCATTGACTCTTCATTGGCCAACGTAGGTCCCATGGCTTAGCCCAACTTCAGAGGGAGCAGAGAAATGTAAACCTGCCGTGCGCCCAGGAAGGGAAGAGCAGGAAATATTTGTCAACAGCACCACAGTGATGGTAATACATGATGAAGAGATTAAACTGATTTTTCAATATCAAGTTGAAATCATTTTTCCGCCTGTTCCTTCTCTCTGCGTATCACTCAGATTATCTCTCCATTAGTACTCATATCATGCTGTTTGGTAAATATTTATTTGTCGTCCCAACTAAAGTCACAACTCTTCAGGGCAAGGATGTGTTGAATGACAGAACTACAAATATTTATTGAGAACTTGCTCACAGTATACCAGGAGCAGGGCTCGGCATACAGAGCAAATCTTAGTCTGTCAGGGTGGGAGGTCTAGCGGAGGTGACAGGTGACTTGCTCTGAGTCCTGGAACACCAGGAGCATGTCCCCACCTTAGCACTGACCAGCCCCATACTTGTTGATAAACTCTCTACGTTAGAAGTGGGAGATGGGGAAAGCTTCCCAAAAATAATGGATGTGACCGAGCATAGGCCCTACACGTAGTAGTTGTGTTCTTGACCTTCCTAGTGCTTTGCTTCTCACAATGGTTCATTCATCCTCTACCCTCCTTTTTCCTTTATGTAGAGTAGATATTGTTAGTTCCATTTGGCAGATGGCAAAACAGAGTCTCAGAGTTGGCCCATCAGCCTGGTCTGCTTAGTTCCTTTAGGATGAGCGTTCATCCTTCTGGCTGTATCAGCTGAGCTGGACCCGCCAAGTTCAAACTTCCCATCACTCAGCTCTTGGTACCATTAATCAAGTGTTCTCAAATTGATGGAGCCTAAAAATGACAGCCATTTGAAATTGAGTCGAATTTGGTATTATTAAGATAGCATTCTAAATTTTAATCTTGTGCATCGACTTTTTAATAGCTTCTACTTTCACTAAAAATGATGAGCCATGCTCACAGACATTCAATTTAAATACTGTCAGGCAAGACTGATTTCTCTTCCAGCATTGCCAGATTTTCTTTCTTTCTTTTCTTTTTTCTTCCTTTTTTTAAAAAGTACTGAGTTAATTTTTCACTGCTTTGAGATTTTACAAGGTGAGAAATCTATGAAAAAGAGCATACTTTGTGTACAGCTCTTTTATTCTCTGTTGTCTGTTCTCTACTTGTCTTTCCAGCCTGTCTGTTGACATGGCAGGGCAGGCTCCTATCTGGAAGCTAGGTAATGGCTATTTTCTCTGGAGTGTCTTTTCTTATCACTCTATCATTGTCATGATTCAGACAAGTTTAGTAGTCAATATCGTGACCTCCCCAACCATGTGCTTTTTCAATACTTAACCTCTCCAGGACTTGTAAAGTCTCCTAGGAGATAGACGCTGGCCTCTGTGGAGGGTGCCCCTTCTTCACTGCTGTGCCCGTTACTATTTTCCCCCAATTCCCCCCTGCACCCATTTCTGCCTGGTTATCTTCATCCTCTCATTCCCATCCCAGTTCCTCACCTTGAACCAAGGCTGGTGCAGTGGTGACGGGAGGGAGGTTGATCATGGGGAAGGGTGAGGGATGACACGGTCTTGGGGTCAGATCTGACCTGGCTTGAATTTCTTGCTTTGCCAGTTGCTAACTGTGTGATCCTGGAGTTACTCAACCTCTCAGAGCCTTGGTTGTCTCACCTTTAAAATGGGGTTAGTGATACTTATCTCACAGGGGTTAGTGTGGATCCAGTGAGAAAGTGCACATAAAATGTGATGCTCAGCGCTGCGGTTCATGGTGTCAGAGCTACCTGGCCATTCCTTCCTCTCCTGTACCCTGCGATTTCTATACTCCATCCCAGTAGTTCTCAATCCTAGATACACACTGGAATCACCTAGTGCCTAAATCCCCAGGCCTCACTGTAGACCAATTATATCAGAATCTGGGGGCATATGCTTGTGGCATCTTTACTTTTAAAATTCTCTCTAGGCGCGTCTGATGCATGCAAGGACAGAGAACAAGTCAAAGTCCCTAGGGTTGCCTAAAGCCTGAAGACGCTTTTCTTTTAAGATCAGAGGAATCTTATTTTAGTGCTTGTGGGCAAAGACTCAGATCTCTCTCGGCACTGGAATGGGATTGTGCCTTTCCCGACTATGCCTAAGAGAGTAAGGAGAAGAGGTGGGGTGGGACAAGGACTCCCAGTGGGTGGGACCAGGCACTGCTTTTGTTTTCACCTAAGGACACCTGTGTATCCCCGCAGCCACACCACCCTTGCTTCCATGGGGATGGCGGCAGAAGGGGGAGAAGATGAGGAAGGAAAGAGGAGGAAGGAGGGCCGAGAAGGGGCTTCTCTTGTGGAGTCTTCCCCAGACTCCTCTGCCCACTGAGGTACTTCCCCCCGCAGTACTCTGACACCGTTCAGTCTAACCCTGAGCTGTTCAGCATGCTTCAGTAGTGGCCACTAGCCACAGATAGCTATTCGACACTTGAAATAGGGCTAGTCTGAATTGAAATGAGCTGTGTCATACATATTCCAAAACTATGTACAGAAAAGAATACCTTATAACAAAATTTTAAAAATATCAGGTATGATAATAATCCAAAATGATAATATTTTGGATATGTTAGGTTATGCAAGGTATTGTTAAAATTAACCTTACCTGTTTCTTTTTAATGTGGCTACTAGGAAAGTTTAAATTACCTAGGTAGCCCTCATTACTGTATTTATATCAGACAGCACTGGTTTAACCTTCTGTTCAACACTGAGTATACATTTCCGCGTAAGTATGTCTCGATGCTTCTGTTAGACGGGCAGTTTGAGGACAGGGACCTCAGCATCCCTTTCGTGTCTGTCCCCCAACACCTGTTATCGAAGTGCATTGTACTCAGCAGGTAGTTGGTAAATGTTGTCTGTAATTGTGAATGATGATGGTGATGGTGGTGATAGTTGTGTTGATGATGATATGTAATGAAGCTCAAATGGCATATTGGGGCCAAATTACAAAGATTTTTTTAAAATGATGCAAGATGGGATGGTTACATTTTTTAGAATAAGGGTTTTTAAATACATCTTAATTTTTTAATTAATTTGCATATATAAAGATCTTTGGTACATGGAACAGAAACATCTTCCACCATTTCTGTGTAGAGGTGGAGCAATTTTTAAAGAGTCTTACAGTGAAAATTCTCCTAAAATGTTTAGTGAACTCTGGCTGTGGGCTGGGTGGCGGGGAGAGAACAGTGAGTGAATGGGACAAAAATCCACACCCTGTGGACCTTAC
>VBSM01003143.1:47401474-47440092 GCA_008086735.1 Cheirogaleus medius
GGGGTGGGAGAGCAGCACATGACTCTTTCATACGGGAGTCACTGAGTAGGTGATAATTCATCCAAGGTCTGAAGAAGGTGAGCAAATCTCTTGGGGCTCCCTTGATGTTATTGTTTCAGCAATTCACCTAGTATATTTCTTTTATTCATTCAACAAATGCATGTATTGGAATCCTGCTATGTGCTTCAGGCCAGGGCGAGACGAGGAAGTATGTTCCACCTCCCGAAGAGCTCACGGCCCAGTCGCAGAGCATGAAAATACGCCAATTACCCATCACACTTGCACACTCTTCAGAGCAGGTCCTCAATTAGGCGACACTTGAGCAGCTGCAGAGTCACTCCACAGTATTCTAAGGTAGCACAAGTGCATCTCATCTGAGATATCCTCTGATGCGGGCAGGATGCCCTGGAGCTGTTGCCTGGGGAGGCGCTGCTCAAGGAGCCCGGGTTCCACAGGCAAACGCTGGGAAGCTCTGGTTAGTATTTTGAACCAAAAATAAGTTAAGACCTAAAAATGCTGCAATTTCATTGCAGTGTGGTAGTTTGAATTTAGGCACAAATGTTATTTTTGAATTATAAGCATGCGACTGGTTTGTAGTGACGTAATGTGAGGGGACTGTGGGTTGTTTGCCCGGCCATTCTTGATGCAAGATGTGTCTCACCCATTTAGTCTGTAAAGAGAGGGGCCAGCCAGCCCTCCGTCCAGGGCAGCCCAAGGGCTAGGACTCACACTGTGCTCCACACGACCTGCACCATTGACGCTTAACCTTCTGGAATTGGCTGGCAGAACTGAGACCCTCCCTGCATAGATGAGGCCACTCTGGGACTCCAGGCAGGAAGCAGAACAAAAATGTGTTTGTTCTACTCATAGCTGATGAGTGTGTGTTTTCTGTGTAAGCCCCCCCACACCTTGTTAAGGGGAAAAGAACCTGTTCTTTGTCTTTAACGAGATTAACACACAGGCTCCTTGCCCAATGAGTCCAATATCTCTTTGCATTAGCTGGAATTTGAGAAGCTGGGAAGAGGGTGATCAAACGGCTTTCTTCTGAGAGCTCTGCACCTGTGTGGTTTCCGTTTCTGTCCTTTGAATCTCTAACCTGCCCTCCTCTGGCCTCCTTGCTGCCATGCCGTGGGTGTGTTCAAGTGTGCTGCTGGTTCCCTGTCACTGCAGGACTCTCCTAACTCTACCTGGTGACCCCACAGATCCTCTGTGTCCCATGCCTGAGGCTCTGGGGAGGGAAGCAGATGGCAGGGATGTCCACTCTGCCACCCAGGGGACAGGGAGAGGTCAGCTAGGGTAACAGCAGCAGGTGGAGAGGTGGGGATTCTGGGCTGAGCCTGCAGGGCACACCAAATCATCAATGACCCCTGAGCAGAACAGCTCACCTGGAACCAACAGGGGTGGCAGAGGTAGAAGCAGCAGCTGGGCACTGCTTCAGCTCTTGACCAAGCAGAGAATAATACTGGGTGGTGGCTGGGAGTTACTGCATTTATGGTTTATCACTCAGTGGCTGCATTAAGGTCCCCGAGGTCTGTTACAAAAGGATTTTTGCCCATGTGTTTTGTTGACTCAGGATAACTTCTTCTCATTTTCCCCCTCTCCTCCCCCAGCCAACTCATGGCATCCTTTAGGTCTCAGCTTTGAGTTCAAAATTCAGGGAACCTACCCCTCCTCTGTGTTCTCCCAGCCCCAAGTGCTTGGCCCATCATCACACTGTTTGTAGTTACTCTGCCATGTCTCCCACCAGGGCTGTGCCTTCCTTGACTGCAGGGGTTGTGTCTTGTTCCCATTGCATTCTGAGGGCCCACGAACAGTCTGCCTGGTGCTGTCAGTATTTGTAGACTTGAGTGGATCCCATCTATGTGCATGGTGCCACTTCATTAATTACAGACATCTCTTGATTATCTACTACATGAAAGGAAGTAGCAGCTTGGATAAGCCAAACAAGCGGATAATCCAAAACGTGTCTCTTTAAGGCTTTGCAGTGCTCCCCAGGTCAGTTTGGAAGAGGAGAAGGTTATATATCTCCTGGATCATTGCCACATTTATTAAATAAAAATGAAGATGTGGGTGGCATTTGAATATTGATAATTATAAAATGACATTTTCTGCCTCCCTCTGCAGCATTGCTTCATCCTGACTGGTTCCACCTAGTCAAAACAGGAATGTTGTTTATGGCAGTGAATATGTTGTTTATGGAAATGATTATGGAAATTCATGTGTTTCATCGACCCACTGTTGCCACAATGCCATATATTGTGAAGCACTTTTGTATAGGTTAAACATAAGGGTGAACAAATATTGCTCATTGTTAAATTCTATCTTCCTCGTGGTCAGACCTGCTGCCAGTCAGTGTCAGAGGCCTGGGAGTATGCCAGGTGGGTTAGCTAGGCCAGTATGGGATTCATGAGTTCTTCAGATAAGCCACAGGTGATGACTGAGCTCTCTATAGTTCAGGCATGTGGCTGGCAGGTACATGGCATGGGGTGGGGGAGAGTAAGACACTGGATTTTGGTTGAGGCCAGTGTGTGTTACTCCCTCCTTTAGTGTAAATGCCATATGGCTTCATACATTGGAAAGGGAATGTGGCTGGCCCAATAGCAGCAATAATGGGAACAGCATTCTTCTATTCTGCCCCATTGCTGTGCCAAACAGTGCATCCTTATTAGTAATGGAGTTAGGATTGAAATCCCAGAGCCTCACTCTTAATAAATATTCTCTGCCACCTCTTTGCAGTAAATTAGGGAATAGAAGAATTAACTCATTGCGGGATAGGAGATCCATGTTGTTCAATTTCTTATTATCCAGACCAACAGAGGGGAGCTGTCTTAGTCACTTCAAGCTGCTATAACAAAAATACCATATACTGGATGACTTAGACAAAAAATGTTTTTCACAGTTCTGGAGACTGGGAAGTCTAAGATCAAGGCCCTGCAGATTCTGTGTCGGATGAAGTTCTGCTTTCTGATTCATAGGCTTCTGTCTTCTCACTGTGTCCTCATATGGTGAAAAGAGCAAGAGAGCTCTCTGGGGTCTCTTTTTTAAGGACATTAATCCCATTCATGAGGGCTCCTCCTCATGACCTAATCACCACCCAAAGGCTTCACCTCCTAATATCATCACACTGTAGGTTAAGATTTTAACTTACGGATTTAGGGGGACACAAACATTTAGACTATAGAGGAAGCCAGTGATTCAAGTGATTCATGTTTTCTCTAGTATAGATTATGTGCTTTTTTTCTTTGTTTGATAAGTTTAGAATCAGCGACATGAGAGGTGGAGAAGCCCAATTGCTAAGAGAAAATATATTTATTCTCTATGATTTTGTTTATTTGAACATGATATTAAAGAGTCTTTTTCCTCCTTGGAAATGTCTCAGAAGTCATGGCCTCCAATATGTATTTTCTTCTGTTACCTTTTGCTGATGCCATTTTCATCAATAAAGGTCTTCCTCTGGCTGCAAAAGGGGAAAAAAAGTCATGACATCCCATCAGCCTTCGTCCACTTGTCTCTTTCAGGACCACGGACAGTGGCCAAGGGGTTTGAGTTGACTAACATTTTAGTTAAGCTGCCAAGTGTTCTTGACTCATTTTGTCTTCCTTGGGACACTTTTCTAATCCTTATAGGATGTCACACTAGCGTTGTCTGAGAACACACCTTCTGATATCAGAGTGGATGATGCTTTAAACATTTTCCAAGGATAATCTGCAGAGTGGGTAACTGGCCCTTTCCTGCCTTGTTGGGACTTGACTGCACTGACCCTCTGCCTTACATTATGACCCGCCTGCCTGAGATCTTGGTCCTTCAGTGTGGTTGGTGCCAAAAATGAAAGAAAGTGACAAGCCTTTACCTGTCTTCAATATCATTAAATGATGATGATGATGATGATCATGATACAAGTGATGACAATACAGATTTACTGAGTGCTTACTGTGAGCCAGGCACTGCCCTGAGTGCTTTGCATGTATTATTTTATTCAATCCCCACAGCAGTCCTAGGGGATAGGGATAGTTTTACAGATGAAGAAAATGAGACACAGAGAGATGAAGTAAGTTGTGCAAGATAACCCAGGCAGGTCATAAGCAGTGCAGCCGTCCCACTTTACCTGGAGGTCATCCTGTGTGTACGCCCACAGTGTCCTCAGCGTGGACAGGGAGGGGCTGACCTCTTCAGAGCACCTGTCTGTATGTGTGCTTTGTGAATGTCATTAGGCCTGATGCCCATCTGCTCGGGTTGTGTTGAGATGAGAATCCCCATTTTATTGTACAGGAAACTGAGAAAGCACTTCAGTGACTTGCCTAAGATCACACAGATTATAAATAGAGAAGCCAAGTTTGTCTTTTTGCAGTGGGCTGTGCTGTTTCCCAGACAGCTCTTTACTCTGTTGTAAACAGTCCTACCTTACAGTGAATCTGGTTTCTCACTTTACAGGAAGATGTGGAAGGTGCTAGGATTTGAAGCTCAGTCCACTGTTCTGTTTAGGATCCAAGCTTATCCAGACAAGAGGGTGGTGATACTCTAGAATCCATGGATGGCAGAAGTTGTCTTGGGAGTCATGAAGCGTGGGCCCAGAAGAAAAATGGGTATGCTGTGCAGAAGGTTAATAAGCACCTCCAGTCTGGATCATTTTGTCACAACATCTGCTGCTGGGAGAGGGAATGTCAACCCTGATGCTGCTTGAGTAACCTTTAGTACAGAAAGCATTTGCATGCTGCAGTGAGGCCTGGTGTTCTGTTTGTTCACTGACATAAATCCCAGTTTCTGCCATTTCGCCACTGGTGTGCATTGGTGTGGCCAGGCATACTGGGTAGAGGTGACCATATAGATAGAGCAAAGGTTTACACTGGTGTGGACCAGTCTCACTGATAACCATAATTATATGGTTCACTATATGGGGCCTCAGATCATTCTAGAAAACTCATTTATATGTAGCTAGGGAAGCTGAGGCCCAGAGTGGGAAAACAGGACTAAAAGTCAGTATTTGACTCCAAATCCAATGCTGTTTCCATGCAAACATGATTAATATCAATAACATGAAAATATTATCAATATTATTAAAATTATCAAGAAAGCTCCCACCAGAAGTAAAGCACTGGGCAATACAAACTTTGAAGTTTGTCAAGACCACTATAAACAGTGGTCCTTCCCCTCAAAGAGGGGGTTGATAAGCTGGGGTTTGAGATATAAAACAAAGAGATATAGTTGTCATCATCACCATCACCACCATCACCCCTCTCTTCCTCATCATCAGACCATCCTGTTCTGAGCACTTACTATGTGCCAGGCTCTGTGCTATGTGCTTTATTTATATAGTGTCTTAATTTAAAATTTGTGGCAAACCTGTTATTAACAATGCTCATGGATTAGGTTGAGAGGCGTTAAGTAACTACCGTGTTTCCCCGAAAATAAGTCAGGGTCTTATATTTATTTTTCCTCAAGAAGACACCCTAGGGATTATTTTCAGGGGATGTGTTATTTTTTCTAAGTACGGTACAACAATCTACATTTATTCAAATATAGTTAAGTCGTCTTCTTCTGGAACATCATCATAACTCTCCAAACCCCGAATTCCATCCTGAATTTCTTGCGACTCTATTTCCTTTAGAACCATTGGCCCCAATCTCTCATGTGGAGCAATAGAGCTCTCATGGGGCAGATGAGAAGGGCTGCTCGTCTTCTTTACCGCTCCGCGACGAAATGCAAGGGTTGTGCAGATACGCTGCGTAGCCACGCCCATCACTAGGTCTTATTTTCGGGGTAGGGCTTCTATTACACAAATGCTTAGAAATCCTTCTAGGGCTTATTTTATGGGTAGGTGTTATTTTTGGGGAAACATGGTATTACAAAGCTTTCCATTATGAAGCTCCACGTGTGGGAGGTGCAGTTAATCAGGTACAGTAGAAGCTTGGAAAGACAGGTCAGTGCAGTGGCTTCCTGGGGCAGGTGAGACTTGTAGGGGACTTGAACTAAGCTGTGAAGAGTGATTAGGACAACAGACTAGATGGGATGAAGACAGTCCAGACAGTGAGGGACGACGTGAAGGATTTTTGGCATGAGAAAGGCTGAAGGTTAGACTCGGGAACAATGTGTGGTGAGGTTTGAGTAATGAACAAAGCATCCTCCAATCGCTACCGAGCACACTTTCTGTCTCAGACCCTGTGCAAGGCCCTGGGCATGCAGAGGTGAGAGACACAGTACCTGTACTCAGGGATGGGGGAAAAGACCCCAAAGCAGGTGGACAACTGCCCTCCTGGATGATAAGGGCTGGGCAAAGGGCACACTCAAGAGACTGTGTGAGCTCAGAAGAATGGGGTCAGACTCACTCCTCAGTGGCTTGCTAAGGGTTTGGCTTTATATTAAAAGCCAGAGGGAGGATTCTGAGTTAGGGACTGCCCTGGCCAGAGGATCCATTTGGGGAGACACTGCTGGTACTGTGGAGAGTGGCCAGGTGACAAGGAGACCTGCCGGGGCAGTGCAGGCAAGCACAACACAGCCCCAGCAAAGGCAGCCTCAGTGTCAATGCAGAGACAGGCAGAAAGGAGTGGCCATGAGAGCACAGAGTGGACAGGGACTCAGTGGTGGAAGGAGTGGGAACAGGTCCCAGTGGGCATTCGTGGGCAGTGCATTTGGAGCCAGCTGGGAACTTCCCTTGAAGGTCACCACCTCTCCTTGTCTGCCTGTTCTCAGCCCGTGAGCAGGTATAGGGAGAGCCTCTGTTCCTGCCACTCCCTGACTTGGTCAGCTGCATAAGCTACAGCCCAAAGCCCAGAGCTCCCCGAAGCCAGAAGATGTTGGGGACTTTGCTGCACACAAAGGCTGTTTCCCCTCTGTCGTTGGACTGGTCGTGTTTGCATTTCCTGTGCCAGCCATGCCTGCTCTCCTCAACTCCCAGAGCTCAGCCTGGGCGGCTACTGAGGAACAGGCTTCTGGAGCCCGGGCTCACTGTGGCGGGGAAGGAGGAGAGAGGCACAGCTGGTGCCAAGAGAAATATGAACTTGACATTTAGCAAAAGGGTGAATCCACTTATTGCGCCGCACCAGTAAGGCGTCTGCATCCCAAGCTGCCTTCTGGTCTCCTGTTGTCTTTGCTCCTCAGTGGTCTGGCCAGGCTGCCCTCTTGGCAGCTTAAGTCAGGGTGGTGATGAAAAGGGTTCCTGCTCATTCAAAGTCTCTCTCTCTCTCCCTTCCCCCCACCCCCAGGCTCTCCTCCATGCCCCGCCCTGCACACAGTCCTCAGAACTATACTGATTGCTTAAAAATACCCCTCTCTAGCTCCTTCCTTGACACTCTTAAAGTCGCAGCCCCAGCCCAAACAACTGGGACACTTTGAAATGCCTGTTTTAACGGGATTCCCCATATTCCATCTGTTACCTTACCCTACTAGCCTGACTTTCTAGCCACTAATGAAAACCACTTGTAAGCAAGAAGGAGCCTGGACTCAACTCTGACATGTATGTACATCAGGGAATGCTGAGAATATGACAACAGTCTCCTACACAGCTACAGAAAGATTTTAGCATCGACAGGGCTTTTGCCCTTTTATCACCTCATAGTGGTGCGGTGAGCTGGGCAGGGGAGGTCCCATGCTAGGTGAGGAAACTAAGACCTAGGCCCTTGGGGATTTGTAATGTGCCAGGCTTGGTGCTGGGTACTTTAATTGCATGACATCATTTAATTCTTGCCAGGACACAGTGACACAATAGGATGGGTCTGGTTGTCCTATTTTATAGGCGAGGCCACTGGAAGAGTGTAAGCATTTTGTCAGCTGTAAAGTGGCGTGGGTAAGTCTGAAGAGTGGGCACGGTGTCCAGTGGGTGCCATGTGCTCCGGTCCTACCCACTCAGGAGCCTGCAGTGGCTCGCAATGGGGCAGGGTGTTCTGGACAAGGAGGAAACACTCTTTTTCTTCAGTGCCCACCCCCAGAACCTCCAGAGAAGGCATTGCTTGCCACTCTCTTGTCTTGCCCAAGCTGAATCTGGTAAGTGAGCATCCGAATATCTATGTCAGGACCATTTGGAAGCTCACAGAATATTCTCTCCAGAAATTACCTCCAACTAGACCTTACCCATGACAGCCCTGGCCAGTGCAGGGCTCTACTGCTTTAAGCCCAGTTCAGACTCTGGATCGCCCCCACCCCAGGTCCCTCCCTCTGCGGCAGGAGGGAGATCCAACAGGCCTGACATGACACTTGACTGCTGAGGTTTACAGTGACACGGGAGGCAGGAGAGAGAAGTGGAAAAGGCATATAAATACATTTACTATATCCTGTGTAACTTTTCTTCAATGACCGGGTTAGCCCTCTTTGCTCTCCCAAGCTATCTACACATTGATATCACCCCTCTCATGGCTCGGTAGGTACATGGTGAATATCTTGCCATGAAATTACACTTTTGTAAATTGATAGGCCTGACCACAATTGGGATGGAGACAGGAGAAATCCTGCAAATCCAAAGCCAATCCCTGTTCCTCTGGACCCCCTCCATGTGCCGCTCTGTGTCCCAACTGGGTTCCCAAGCTGGCACGGAACAGAAAGGCCAAAGCTTACCATTGGCAAAAGCTGTGCTCATCAGAATTTGTCCTCTACCTCAAACCCGCTCTTCCATGCCTATTAACAGGGAGTTACACTTGTCACTGAAGGAAAACATTCAATTTCTGGGAGTCTTGGTTTCCAAATGGGGAGGCCAGTTGCTCCTTTAATGCACCAGTCTGTCCTCAATATGAAGACCAGCGTCAGCTCCGCTGGCTTCATTAGATATGGTGGGAGCCCAGTGGTCTGCTGAGCTAATGGGATGGCTGTGTCTCTACTGGGATCGACGAGCAAGTGTGCACCAGACAGTCTATGGGAACGTCAAGGCCGCGTGCCCTTTCTTAAAAAGAGGATGGCTGTGGTTAGAATAGAGTTGACATGAGGATCAGCCCTGGGGTTGTGGACGCTGATCTTGGTTTTGTCCAAATTAATGACTTGTTTTGGTTCCCATTTTAATGCTGAATAAGTCAATCATGAGGGGTAAATTCTTTTAGAGTACCCCAAATTATGAAATCCTAGTGCTGGTGGGGACCTTGAATTTTCCTCTAGTACAAAGACTGCATAATGAGTGAGACGTGCACCATCTGAGGGATGGTCACACTTGAAGCTCAGACTTGTGGGGGGAGGGGGGGCAAGGGCATTATTTGAAACCTTAAAATTTGTACCCCCATAATTTGCTGAAATAATAAAAAAAAAGACTGCAAAATACGATTGTGCATGGGGATTACCTGGGGATGCTTGTTAATATGTCAGTACCTGGGCTCCAGCATAGACCAAGTGAATTAGAATTTACAGCATCTGTATTTTTTTTGTTTTACAGTCAAGCCTCCTTTCAGTGTTTGGGAAGACTGATCTGGTTTATCTACCAGCTCTCAGGCAGAGAAAATTTTGCAATAAAATCTTCCCAATATGAGTATTTTGGCCAGCCCTCACTCTCTTCCCCAGCATTGACAGATTTCATTCTGCTCCTAAGGAGCAGGGCTCTCACCAAAAGATCAAGGTGACCCTCCTCTGTTCCATCATTTTCTTCCCAAACATAGGAAGTAGTTCCATCTGGTGTTCCTAGAATCCTCAGGACAGAGAGAAGAGAGATTTCCGTGTTCTGATAAACACATCTGTACCACACATCTGGTGAGCTGCTCAGTGTTGTGTCCCTTGTCTTTTCTGATGAGGGTTTGATGATGAACTCGGAGCGCAGTTTTCAAGAGCTGGAATTCAAAAGTTGTTAAGGAGAACAACTACATTGTGAAGTCTCTTAACACTGCTGAGAGATAACCAGTGTTAAGAGACATTGAATAACCATCAAACAACTGTGGAATCTCCCATGCTTCCAATGCCCCTTGCAGCTGGGTGGACTATGTGCGGAAATGATGTATGTCACTTCTGGTCTGAGGCAGTAACATGCCCCTGCCTGCCTCTCCTTGCTGGCCCTTGTTCACTCACAGTGACTGCAGAGGCCACGTGTTGAGATCCTAGAGCCATAAGATAAAGTCAGCTTGGATTCCTGAATCATCTCTTTGAAAGACACTACCTTGGAGAGCCACCTGACTCAAAGTGACTTTTCCTAAGTGAGAAATAAATGATTAACTGTTAAGCCTTTGGAATTTTAGGGTTCATTTGTTACTGCAGCATAACCTCGCCTGTCCTGATTAGCGCAGTTGGTATCATCCTGGAGCAGACATCCTGTGGACGAAGCTTCTAGTTATTGGCATTTGTACATTGCTTCTCCTCCTAAAAAACTGAATGGAACTAGAACTTTCTAGGAACCCTTTCAAGCTGCAGTAATGATTTACTGAAGCAGAAAGAACATGGTTATTTTGAGCCACAGAAGAAAAAACAAAACAAAACAAACTTAGGACTGTTGTCTTCCTCCAAGAAAGGAATTCAAAATACAGGCATATGGACAGGGGGAAAGCAATGCCACCTGATTGGTATGGATGTGTTCTTTGAAAGTATTAATTGCACACTCATGCTTTTTAAAAATATTAATTTAAATGCACACAGCATATAAGTCTCTTCTTATTCTGTCTGCTGGATGACTTGGGACAAAGCGAGCTGAGAATTAATTGATTAATAACAAGCTGCAGCCTGTGTATGTTTTCACTGAGAGTATCCTCAGGACTTTGGCTTCTTGGAGCCATGCTTCTGTCTGTAGGAGAAATGATTTCCTCTTTAGGGAAGTTTTACCACTCGGCAGAGTTATCTAATCTGATGCTTTCTCCTCTGGCAATGGCAGAAGTCACTTATTTCAGAATGGATACTGCTGTGTTATTTTTGGAGCTGTGTTTGGGAGGTTAATTTGACACAATGACACGTAGGGTGAGGAACTCCAGAAAGGGTCTTCTGTTCATCATGGTCCATCCCACACTGAAAAATTTCACTATGAGCAATGCATTAAAAATATAGCATCCCCAGAAGTTGTTTGATTACATATAAATACCTGGCATAGGGAGGGAAAAACATGAAGCCCTTAGTGGCGGACATTTGAAATTTTCTTAGGAAGTCCTTAAGAGAATGGGACACAAGTCAGGTGTGTTTTGATGGGGGACGTGAACTGGGGAGATGAGCCACTTAAGATAGAGTCTTGCAGAATGAGCATGAGCAGGCGTTGTACTGGAGGAGCTGGTCAGCCCAACAGCTCAGATTCTTGGAGGTGGGCGGTAGTGTGGGTTCCAGTGATGAAAGATTTGGCTGTGTTCAGGGTAGGCCATGAGTGCCACCTTGGTATGTCATAAAGGTCCTATGAAGTTGACTTCTTTCACATTAAACACAGGATTCCTGAATATTTCAGAAGAGTGTTTGGGTTTTTCCTGCAACTCTTAGGCTAGAGTTACATCATATAATATATGGGTCAAAAGATGTGTCTGCTATCCTCAAGTGTGGTGGGGCCGGCAGCTAAGAAGGAGAGAGAAGTGAGGCAAGGTTCAAACCAGGAAGTGCATAATAACTCTTTGCATCCTAGGCTGGTGGGAGGGCTGGGAGAAGGGCAGGAATGAGCAGCCTGCCAGGCTCCAGCACTTGTATGGCAAGAAGGGTTAAGCCCAGAGATGCAGAGCTCTGAAAGCCACAGGGGATCCTGGGGTCTCAACCTTAGCGTGAGCATCCAGAGCCACATTTAAATTTGATTCTTAGGGGATTGTCCCCTTTCTTCCTTGCAGAGAAGACCACAAGAAGGTGGGGGAGTGTGCATCACTGCCCTCCTGAAGGTATCTTACATCCAAATCAACCCTACAGTTTCTTATGTCCCTGCTGTGTTGACACCCACCTTTCTCATGGCAGGTTCTAGAGCATATTTCTTTTGTGCCAGTTAGAAACTCCTTTTCCAGGATTCTTCTTGGAGTCTCCACCATTTTCTTTAGAAAAAATATGTTGATAAGTTTTTTGGAGGGAGAGGAGACCTCAAGGAGAATGCTCAACTATCAAAAGATGCCATACATTGCCTTTTACAGTGTAGATTGTGTTACCTGGGGAATCTTTTGTTTGATGAGTACCTGAATTGGTTGAATATGAAAGTTTGCCTGTAGGTCAAGGTGGAGCTGAATTGTTCTGCATCCAAGAGAGCTGTATCAGTCAGGTTAGGCCATGCTCTGCTACAGTAACAAACAACCCCAATAGTGGCACAATACAAGAAAGGCTTGTTTCCTGCTCAATACACGTATATGTCATTCATGAAGGCAGGAGGTGGAGGAAAAGGGTCGAGGCTCTTCACGGAAGTGACTCAGCGAACCAGACTGATGGAAATGCCCTCTTGGCGTTTGCTTCCAACATCACCCTGGCAGGAGGCGGGGGTGAACCACTCTGGCTAGGAGCTTCCATCCAGAAGTGACATATTTCACGTTGCTGGTGTTATGTTGGCCGGAGCAAACCACTTGGCCACACTTAACTTCCAAGGAGACTGGAAAGTCCAATCTTACAATTGCCAAGAAAGAGGAAAGAACAGGAATATTTGTGAATATCCCTAATGACTTCTACAAGGGGTACAGCCTGCTTTAGTGGGAAGATGAGGATCAGGAGGCTTTTGGAGGGAGAGTGAGGGACTTGAGCTTCTTGGGGCCATGTCTCCACCTTGAGAGGCTGTTGGGTCATGGAAGGAAATCCTTGGTTGTGCTCTGGCCTAGAAGGAACTAAGGTGAACTCAGAGTCTACTGGAGCCATTTGCTATGAGGTGTGTGATTAAATCCCTTGTTCACCTTACCTGTGAAAGCTTGAGCAGTCTGTGTTGTTGCTTTACGCCTGTGTCTGGGCGTGTGGGGTCAGGTGGGGTGAGGGGTGGGGTTGAGGGCGAGAGGAAGGGGCTCAAAGCAGTGTCACATTCAGGGCGCAGGTCATTCAGGGCAAAACAAGAGGCTGTATGTGTGGGCCCAGGCACTGGATAAACCAGAGACAGCTGACACCTGAGTTAATGTACCTGTTATTCTTCCTCCTACATCATAAACTCCTCAAGGTCAGGATTGTTTTTTATTTATGTGCATGTCCTCTGCAGAGCCCCAGACTGCTCTGGACGCAGTGGGTGCTCAGTTGCTGGAGGCATGTTCCTGGGTGAATGAATAAATGAGCACATGTGTTTCTGCCTTTCTCCTGGGTGCCAAGCCTTGCAGCGGGCCAGCAGGCAGGGGGGATGTGGGGTGGGCCAGCGCCTTCTTTACTCACAAGAGCAGCTTGCCTGGTTCTGCATCCATCTTGACTTCTAAGCCTGTTAAAGGACACAGGCTCCAACTGCCCCTCAGAGTGGGATGCAAAAACCTTCCCTGACTGCTCTCACCTGTGCTGATGAGCATTTGGCCCTCGGAGGGTGGCTCTACTAAATATGCTGAAAGCAGACAGCCCCGTGGTTGACCTGAACCAGAAGGTCAGGGGCGGCGGGCAGGGGAGCCGTGACATCTGTGGTGGGTGAGGAATGGGTATGTGGGTGACGGGTGAGACACTAGCCTGGGGATCTCTTCCTTCACTCGCCCGCGCACTCATTCGTTCACTCACTCATTCATTCATTCCCTCTGTTGTCCACAGTGACAAAAGGGGATACAGTGCCTGGCATGTACTGAGTGCCAGGTAGATGCCTCTGCTCCGTCATTCATCAGCAGTATCTTTGGAGTGCTTGTTTCTTGCCAGGCCCCCCACCAGCCTCCGTGGATGTAGCAGAAAACAAAGAGACAAACCAAGATCTCTGCTCTTGTGGAGCTCACATCCAAGCGGAGTGACAGGAGTTAATATTATTACTTTGAAGTATTTATGATGTTCTGGGAATCCATAGACATTGACAGTGTAGTCTCGCTCCTCAGGGAGAGTAAATACTAGTGGGAGACAAAACACAAGCACTTGGAATATAAAACATGACGTGGTGGCCTGTACAGGAGTCCCAAGGGTCGTGTGGTCGGCACTGTCAGACCGCAAGTGAGGGAACAGTGGTTGGTCGGGCGTGGGATTAGGGCTCTGCAGGGCAGAGGGGCAGGGGAGGCTCTGAGTGCGGGTGGGGCGCGGAGGGGGTTGGACTGTGACTGCAGATTGCTGCACCCTTCCCTAACTTTGTGACAGTGGGCACTTGCCTCTGTGTGCCCCTTTCCTCCTCTGTTAAACCTCAAAAGACTGGTGTGAGATAATAATATCTGAAGCTCTTGGATCACTACTGGGTGCAAATAACCACTGCATACAGGTTGGTTATATGGCGGTGTGAATTGAGGAAGTGGGCTGGGAGGATCCATCTTGGAGGGTGTGGCTGGCTCAAACAGATGCCCCTTCCCCAGGGAGACATTTCCTCCATTCATTCTTGTCCTTCTCCCTCCTCCCTTTTTTACTTTCTCCTTGGTCACGTGCAGTATCTGACTCACCTTTGCACACCCAGTGCCTAGCACAGTGCCGAAAGGATGGGTAGTGTGTAAATGTTGTTGCGTGAACACATGAATATTCTTTCATCACATATCACTGGGTTTTGTGCAGTGTTATTCAAGAGCCAGTCTCCAAACCCAGTCTCCAGACCCTCATATGGGATTGCTGTGGTCTGAATGTCCATGTCCCTCCCAAATTCCTATGTTGAAACCTAAGCCTCACAGTGATGGCAGTAAGAGGTGGAGCCTTTGGGAGCGAGTAGATCATGAGGGTTCTGGCCTTATGAATGGGATTAGTGTGGTGCCCTTCTTAAAGAGGTTGGGGGGCTTGTTTGCCCCTCTTGCCACATGAGGACACATACAAGGTGCCACCTGTGAGGAATGGGCCCTTGCCAGACACCAAATCTGCTGGTGCCTTGACCTGCTTCCCAGCCCCCAGAACTGTGAGCGATAAATTTCTGTTGTTCATAAATCCCAGTCTAATGAGTTTTGTTATAGCAGCCCAAATGGACTAGGACGGGGGGCTTGAGGAGGCCAGCAGCCTAGAAACCCTCATATTACTCTAATTCCCCCATCTGCTGAATATCATCCCATGACCAACCTTAAGCTGTTGGTCTTTCTCTGGGCTTCCCCAGGGCACAGAGGGGAGGGAGGTCTGTCCTCAGCAGGACCCTCCTTGAGGCAGTGCAGGCAATGGGTTGGGAGATGGGGCTGAGCTGCCAGAGACGCCTCCACTCTCCTGTGGTTGTTCCAGTCTTCCTTTGTATCCTCCCGAGGCCCGTAGTAGCAATAGTAATCATCATCATCCTCACCATCATGGCAGCAAAGAGCACTTAGTTGGGGTGTCTCCCAGTTACGAGGCACTGTCAGAGTATTTCACCTGCATTGAAGCACACGCTCTTAGTGCCCTGCTCATATCCCCATGGCCAATCCTAAGGTCACCTGAGGATGGACAAGGTCCAGTCCACCCAGAGGGCTTCCTGCATCTTCTGCCCAGAGGTGCTCTCTGTCTCCATGAGGCAAAGTGCAGGCTGGAAGGGCCTGGGAGTTTACTCCCCAGCAGTGACCCTCTGCCCACGATGGGCAGGTTGGTAGAATAGATGACCCAACTTCCTCACCCTCAGCAGGATGGCCCTCGGTGATCCACACCACTTCTTGGAGGGTCCGCCGTGGGACTGAGCCCCATTCTTCCACGGTGGAAACAACCCACTCCAGTGCCCTGTTACTGGCTTCCTTCCTGATCTCCCCATTCCACTTCCCAACCCTCATGGTGTTTCCTGGGGTCATCTCCCAGATAAATGACTGGCATCCGGGTCTCTGCCTTCAGGTCCACTTGTAGGGGCAACCCAGCCAAAGACTAATATTATTATCCCCATTTTGTAGATTCAGTGAAAGAAGTCACTTGCCAAGGTGACACAACTGGTAGGTGGTACAGCCAGGGCCGCCCTGCCCTGGTCTAGAGCCCCTGTCCTAACCATCCTGCCCCCCTTCTTCTCCCTTGGACCGTGGGTTTTAACTCAGGTGCTGAAGGCTCTTTGCTTCAAGTCTTGGGACTCCAAAAGCCAGGCTGAATTGCCCACACGTCCCTAGCTTGGTATCTTTGGGGACAGTCCAAGTAGTAACACTCTGCCTGGTCCAGGCAGAAGCTCTGCTTCCTTCCTTTTCGTCAAGTAGCTGACAACCCAGCCCCCCCTCAGTATTTGTTGGCAAGACACTGTGAAAGCATCTCTGCGTTAAAGGCACAGTGAAATGACACTTGAATTCTCTGGGGAGCAATTCCGCTATGATGGATAAACATGTTAATTACCAGAGTTTAACCTCCAGCTGCTGCTTTTGCTGAGCTCTCTCCTCAGCCTGAGCCGGAAGCCTGGCGTGGCAGAGTCTCGGGAGAGCTCCTGGCCCAGGACAGCCTTCCCTCCAGCCCTGAATTCTGCGCTCACCCAGCCAGCACGCGGGCGGCAGTGGGTGCAGTGACTGAGAGCGTGGGCCCTGGGACTCCATGGCTTGAGCTTGAATCCCAGCTCCACCACTCACAACCCATGAGACCTTGAGCGAGTACTGCACTCTCTGTGCCTTACTTTTTCTGTCTACAAAATGGGTTGTCCTGAAGATTAACACAGGGATAGCCACACTAGAAAAAAACTTTCTTCCTTGGGGCCACGGTGCTTTATTACAAAAATAGAATAAAAACTTTGAAAACAAAACGATCCTTTCTAATTTAATGAAAAAATTGAATAAAAAATGAAATGTATTGACTTTTATTCATTTAATCCATGTTTTAAGGATTAATTTGTCAACATTAATTGTAACAATAAGAACATCAACAAGTAAGATTTTCATGAACCAACTGCAGGGTTTTGCCCAGGTTTTGCTTCATGAGGCCCTGGGTTCAAAACTAGTGTGAGTTAAGTTCAACTCACATGGCAGTTAATGTGTTAAATATGTTCGTATCTGTAAAGGACTCAAGGACTTAGAAGTGTACTCACCTTGTGAAGAATATCCTCACTTACTATTATTACACGCCTTACGCCGGTGGCCACCCTGGTGCCCTGCCCTCCCCTCCACAGGACTATGGCTGCTGTTGTTTTGTTTTATTTTGGTCTCCCCACTGCCTTGCTCCTTATTCTCTTAGATAACTTTGCAACTCACTTTGCCCTGAGCCCAATTTCAACTCTTCCAAAGCACTGTGGAGTGAGGAACTTTCATGAAGTCTTCTAGGATGTAAGTGAGGAATGCCCATCAATTCATCTATTTATTAAACATTTAAAGAGGACCTACTAGGTGCCAGGTCCTATGCCACGAGCTGGGGCTGCAAACTCCAGGAAGACATGGCACACGACTGTAAGTGGCTTCCACATGGGAAGGCAGAGTGACAGGTGAGCTGTGTTCCACGGTGCGGAGCCACAGGATCCTCTCTGGTCGTGCGCCCACGGCTCCCCTGCAACAGGAGCAGTCACGATGGCAGGAGCTGTGGAATCCAGCAGACTGGATTCCAATGCTGGCTGTGTGTCTGTGTGTGACCCTGAGCCACACACTCAACCTCTGTAAGCCTCAACTTCCAACTCTGTGAAATGGCACTTACTTGGTAGGCTTTTTGTGAACATGAAAAGTGAAAATGAAGGTAAAATCCTAAGCTCAGTCACAAAGAAATCACTTAGCGTCAGTCAACACGATGATGCCAACATTGCTAATGATAACCTCTTGCAGTTGGAGTGTCCTCACCTAAAAACAGCACCTCCCTCACCCAGCTTATGATGATTAAATGAAATGGTTGGTGTAAGACAGCACTGAGCAGAAAACAACCACAGTTAGGTTTACCCAAGGATTTTTGTTGTTGTTGTTAACGCCTCTCTTCGATCAGCTCCTGCCTCACCTGGGGCACCTGGGGGAATCCAGGTTGGAAATCTGGCCCCAAATTTCCCCAAGGAGCAGCCAAGCAAGGAGTTTCTGGCCTTCCGGTCGCCTTCTGCAGAACCATGAACGTCTAACGCCCCAGGCTGGGAACAGCTCACCACGATCATTAAGAGTGCCAGCCAGATCTGATTGCCGCATTCAGAGGTTTATTAATATCACCTCGAATTTATCTTCCCTGATGAGGAAATCTCGCCAGCATCCGGTAAAAACAAAATGTACAGCGGCCTTGTGCCAACGACAGCCCTTTCCCTGTCATCGGCTGTTAGCAGAAAGCTAGTGCAGTGGGCTGCGGCAGGGCTGATGAAAATATAACAGGAAAAATGGACTTCGCATCTTCAACGCGGGATTTGGGCTTCAAACCCCTCCTGCCGAGGCTCCCTTCCCCGCCCCCGGCTGGGCTTGGAAAATAAATTTCAGAACCTCATCTCTCTCTGAGAGTGTAAATTCTCTCCCTGACTCATCCTCCAATACCCATCTGAACATAACACTCCCAATGAAACCACACTTGCCCCCTCTAAACACTTCAATGAATCCCGGTTATCTTCCAGTCTAGAATGCAACCGCAAAAGAATATCAATGAGAGGCACCAGTGGAGCTGGCTGCAAATGAGAGGAGAGAGAAATCTTGGCGGAGTGCGATAGGGCGCCAACAAGAGGGATCCCAGGTGGAGCTTAGTCTCCATTAGCTGGGTCAGGTGGGGCACCTGCCGTCAGGTGGCAGGACCCCCCAGGGCGGTCTTCGGTTATCCTCTTGGAGCCTGGCGGTGGGTAATCTGAGGTTGGGGCAGTGATTGAGGGGGGCTCTACTGATATGTGGGGTTTAGCAGAGTTAGGAGCAAGGAGTTTGGAAGCTTCTAGCTCAAAGGCAGCTTCAGTCCACTATAGAATGTCCAGTGTCCCATTTTACCAAGGATGTGGACCCAGAGATAGGAAGTCACTTTCCCAGGGTCGCACAGCAAGTCAGGGGCAGCAAGACTAAAACCAGAGGGGATGTTTGGCTTCCGTGGACAGTAGTCTTTCCCCCAGACCATCTCCATACCTTTCTTTATTTAACTTTATTTTTTTATTTAAAAAAAATATTTTTAGACTTAATCAAGTGCCATAGTGAGAAGGAAGGACAGAGTAGAACAAGGAGTTTTGTGATCTGTAACTGTGAGCAATCAATTGCAATAACGCGCTACCTTGGGACCAGCCTTTGAGTGTTTACCTTTAATCAAGCCCTTTCTACCTGCCAAGCACCGTCCTACGCACTGGATGTTCTCCTTTGACCTTCATAGCAATCTTGTGAGAAAGATGCTCTTGGTGACTTGATTTGACACTCGCTGTCATGGGGCTGGGATAGTTTAAATGACTTGGCTAAAATTACTGACTTAGTGGTGGATTCAGGGCTCCAACCCAGACAGCTGGCTCCAGAGCCTTGCTTGTATCAGGCAGTCTAAACCAGTGCTTCTCAAAGTAGGGTGCCTGGAGGAGCAGCATGCCCTGGAACTTGTTAGAGATGCAGATTCCTGAAGCAGAGACTCTGAGGGTGGGGCCAGCCATTTGTGGTTGAATAAACTACCCAGGTGATTCCAATATAGGCTCAAGCTCCAGTCTGAGTTGGCTGAAACTACTTAAGCCTATAAATCTTCCAGTTTTATAATGAGTCTTTCTTTTCGTGCTTTTGTAAACCAAATTTCTGACTTCTCACACCTAAGGAAATTTCCAAGGTCACTGCCACCTCTCAGCAGCACACTTTCTGGTGGCCTCTTGTTTAACCATGGGGTTCTTCAGGAAGACAGATTGGCACAGGTTCCCCGCCACCCGGCAGGGCTTCTGAGCTTAAAGACAGCAAAACTGGTGTTGTTGAACCTTCTGTCGGCCACAGAGGATTTTGAGAGTCCTGTCTGCTTTCATGTGGACTTGGAAAATTTGGTCCAGTCAAGTGGAAAATTAACAAACCAGAAAAGAAAAGGCTATGAATCGAGACACCAAATGTTCATTGCATCCGGGGCGCCTCCAGACGTCTAAACATTTGCTCTTGCGAAACCATGAGGAATCCCACGCTGGAGATATTTTCCTCTTCATTCAACAGATATTTATCCTGCAGCTGCTGGATGCAGGGCACTCTGCTTAGCACTGGGCATATAAAGATGAAGGGTTGTGGTCCCTGCCCACAGGGAACCCACAGTCTAGAGTGATTGTTTGGTGATGGGATTCTCCATCGGGGAAAATGCAGTGGTTTTTAATTGATGCCGTTTATGATGTCTGGTTAATAGAGTGTCACATAAAAATAAATCTCCCGATTGCCCCATTGCCGGTGGGTGGCACTGCACACTAATGAAGGCAGCGCTTATTTGGTGGTGTGGGGGTAAAAGAATTGCAGCCCAGTGAAGGAGAGTCTGATGAAGACTTCATTATTTAATGAACCATGTCATTGTGAACAGCTGTGGTGTAAACCAGCCAGGACAATTATGCAAGTTGGATTATGTCTCCAGTACATTGATTCTACTTTATTTGATTAGGTTGGTACTCCAAAGACAAATTCTTCCAACTTGGGTTGGGGGAAAACAAAAATCACCGTGCAAACTTTGCTTCTAACTTTTATCTTCAAATTGCTTTTGCTTTAGAATCTTAAGAGTCAGCAAACGCATGATGGTCCGGACGTTATTATCAGCAAGAGAACCAAGAATAATTGTGTAACTGTAATAGCTATTAGCATGCTCTGTGCAAGACTCACACTGTCTTTGCTCAATGAGCTTGCCCAGGGGGGCGATAAGAGGCAGGCAGGAAGCCGTGACCATTCCTTTGTGAGCCCCCGAAACAGCCTGGCTGCAGCTCACCAAGCCATTATCTTCCTTTACACGCAACCAAATGCAGGCACACAGCTAAACATAATGCAAAGAAATGGGCTCTGTGTGAAGTTCTTCCCAGTTGCCTTTCCCTGCCATTTTCAGACTATTAGGCACCATCTAGTCTAGTATCACTGGGGCTCGTGGTGCATCAGTAGCTTGTGGAATCTGTAGAATAGGTCATCATCAACATCATAAAAATGAAATAGACTAGAATAAAATACCCTAGTACCTCTCATTATACAGAGTAAGGGTAAACATTGCTTTATAAAACTGCATTTGCGTGTGTGTGTGTGTGAGAGAGAGAGAGAGAGAGAGAGAGATGTGGTGTGTTCTGAACCATGTTGCCAAACATATTTCTTCCTGAGGGTTGTGATCAAAAACATTTGAAAAATACGATTAGTGCAAGCTCTTTACTCACAGCATTGAGCTGCATTGTGGATGCAGACTGTTGAGCAGACGGCGTGAGAGCTTTTAGGAAGAGAGTTGGGGAGCCAGCATGGGTTCACCACGCCGCTGCACAGACCAGCTTCATACCAGACCAGCACGTTCCAGTCTCGGTGCCTCACTTCAGGGGTCATCGATCAGCCGGAACTTATGTAAACACAGCCAAGGTAGATAATGAGCAGATGCAAAACAATCTCTTAGGAGCAATTATTGAAAGAACTGGGCGTGTTCCTGTCCTTCAAGCCATTCAGCAGGGGCACAGTTGACATTTAAAAATCTTTGCATGTCTGTCATGTGGAAAACAGATTAGATTTCGTCTCTCTGGCCCTAGCACATACATGTTTGCTTTGATCTAGAAAACATTTTAATTTTTCTTTTTTGCTTTCTATAGCATCTCTGATTGGCCTTAATTCCACAGCTGGATGGTCTATAAGTAGAACAGGCTACTTCCGGATAAAAGTTGTTTCTTGTATAAAGACGGGCCCAAAAAGGCTGGAAAAACCCGTGTCCCTGATGTGGCCTCTGGGGACAGTGAAATCACCGGATGAAATGCAGGATTCACCAGTGGCTTTCTACCTGCTTAAGGCATTGCACACCCAGTACACACACACTCACGCTGTACAAGTCCAAGCCTGGCTTTCCTGTACTTGTCCTTACAACATGTGATGCACGCAGGTGGCTTCTATTCTAGAATATGCTACTCTTTTCTGTTTGTTCCATCTTGTTCTGTTCCACTTCCACTTCACTGCATTCCCATTTCATTTATAATGATGGCCAGGACTCTCTGACTTGGTTTCATTATCCACTGATGGGTTGCAACCTGCCATTGAAAAAAACACCAAATTAGCTTATATTCTAATTCCCTGTCAACCCCCAAATCCTGTGAATCCAATGTAAATCTCCACTGTAATAGTCAGGTTTAAATTTCTATGTGCAGCATGCTCCCAGATAAAGTTGTTGACTGAAAGCCATCTGTTCTTAATACACCCCCTCGTTCATCCCATTCATCACATGCCGCGTGCCAGGTGCTGGGTCAGGCTGGGAGGGCGGAAGGTGAGCGTGCCCAGCCCTGCCCTCCAAGAGCTGCTCTTTGTAGGAACTCCCTTGCCCTGAGCTCCCCTCGGAAGGCAGGTCCCTTGAAATTTATCTCCAGCACATCCTCCTCGCTATTCTTGGGTAAAGTGCTTAGTCCTAAAGTCTTAGCCAAGTAGCAGAGAATTTTAAGTCTTGCAGTTAATAAAAACCAAAGTCAACATGAACATGTGCTAGAAAACACAGACCGGTAATGCTGTGAAGGCCCTGTCCCTTTTTGGACCCTGTTGCAAGTGGCTTAAGGGAAGAGAAGTCTCCTCTCACAGGTATTGGGAGCCCTAATTACTTGTGTATTGATCCGTTTCCCGCATAGACCGCTAATCCTGCCGGCCAACTTGCAAGGACTAATAAATGAGATTGCTCGGTGTTCGGAGCTAATCAGATTTCTTATGTTTAGACCGGCTTTATGCTAGGGCTTAAGGATGCTCCTGATTCAGGCTACAGAAATGCTCTGTTTAACCTTTTGCCAGCCAAAGATAAGCCATCGCAAACTAATGTGGAGTCAGACGGGTTAGGGGTGATTTGGGCCAGAGAGGCTGAACATTCCTTAAGGCTCAGTGGCAACAAGGAGCTTCCTAGGAAGTCCCATTGACGTTGCCCCTCCCTGAACTTCTGGACTTCTGAGGACAGTTGTGAGGGTGGCCACGTGCCAGCTTTTAAATCACGTGGTAATTTTTTCATTATTTTGCCCACCAGCAAGATTGTCTGCTCCAGGAAAGGAGTAGCTGACTGGCTAGGTGACATTGCACTATAGTTCTGAGCTGTTGCTGCTTCGTGCATAAAATGGGAATGAGTACTCCCCCCAGCGGGCCCATGGGGAGCGCTAAGTGACACACCTGGCTCTCAGTAAGGGCCAGTCCCCAGCCCCCTGCCATTCCCACGAACGCTAGCATGGGCACAGGGCTTGCACTTGCAGAGTGAGCTCCCTTTTCTCCCCTCGGTCTCACCATCATCACATCTGGCATTCTTCGTCCACTTTTCTGTCCTTCCGCTCTCTCCCCATCTCATGCTGCGCCCCTCTTTCCACTTTCCGCCAATCAGCCAGAATTACAAGTACTTCCCCAAATCCCAGGGGCTATGGGAGTGCACAGCTCCCAGCCGCCGTGTGTGCTTTTCCCTCTGCCCGGGAAGCTTTCCTCTCGCCCGCTGCCTGCACCCCGCCTCCCCCAGGCACCCTCCACACCAAACAGAATGGCCTTTCTGGGTGCTCTTGTCCCTTGAGTCCCTTCACTTGAGCAGGCATAGCAGGCTGGCACCTGTGGGCTGTGCACATCTGAATTGGGATTTGAACCCAGTGATGTCTGCCAAGTGGGAGGCAAGCGTCTGGGTGGAGTACCATGACATTCCAACTCACTTGTCATACTGTGGCTCGTGTGAGGCCCAGGACATCCGTGTACCCTCAGGAACACATGGGATAGAGCCACTGAGATGCTCTCAGTGAAATGAGAGCAGACCATTGTGAGGAAGGAAGCAGGCTGAGGGAATGAGGAAGGCTTGGGTCTCTGGGTGAGGCAAATCGACTCTGGTCTTGCAGAACATCATACTTATTTGTGGCTTTTACACAAGGGGCTGCAAGAAGAGGCAAGGCCATTCACCATGACCGGCCTGGTTAGACAAGTCACTGGTCCAGAGACATCGGTGCTAAGATAGCTCTGCTGGGGCATCTCTGGTCCAGCCCTCTCCTTCCACAAACGAACAAACGGAAGTTTAGAACTAGGGTATGACTTGTGCAATATCGCTGAGAGCTGCAGCCATCAACCTATGGGGTGGCGTCTGCCTGGGCTTCGAGGAAAGGGAGCCTGCTGCCACTTCTCCTCCCCTTAGTTGCCACTGTCTTCTCGTGGGTGTCCATGTCCTTCCCTGGAGCCAAGAAGCAGGGAGAAGGAGCATCCATTGCTGTGGAAACCAGCCTACAGCACGGGCAGCCTGCTCCTCCCACTGGCCTAGGCTCCTCTGACCAGGGCGGCTGCTGGTCCCACTGCTGGGCCTTGAGGGCGACACTCGGACCATCGCCGTATTTGCCAGGAGAGAAAGCTGGAGGCGGAGGAGACATCTTCTAATCTATATTGCGCAAGCTTAGTAAAGCAGACTGCATGTGCATCGTGCTTGTTCCTTTCACTTTCTGAGACCAGTTTCTCCCCTGCCAGAGACTCCTAGCAGGATTTCAGAGTCTTTCTTAGAAGATTAGTCTTGGGCAGACTTAAGATGCCAGAAGCAAACTTTTGGACTGACTGCAGTTGTGGCTGAAAAGGTTGTTTGTCAGACCTGCAGGAAGAAGGTCTGAAATGGAGAGCTGGAGCAGGGGGAAGGAGAAAAAAGAGAAAACTTAACTTTCTTTCAGGCATATTTACGTCTCCCCAGTCTTTCAGGAGTTAAAACAGGGCTGTAAGAATAAGGAGGCTTTCCTGTTCACGTGGGACTGGAGAGTCCCGAGGTTGGGAAGGGCCTTGTGAGGTCATCTCATCCAACCCTCTGCCTCCAGGTCCATTCTAATGCATCTTCTTTATGAAACTCTCTGGAGAAGGCCATTGCATAAGCCCCCATGATAACTTGTTCTACGGCCTAGCGATTCTCGATCTTAAGACCATCTTCCTCGTAGCAGGGCCATGTCCCTCCTGCCGCCTCCAAAGCTTGTCTGTCCCTGCGCCAAGGCTGCTCGGAGGCAGCTGGAGTTTTATGAAGTGACCACTGGACTTGGACTTAATTGTCCTCATTCGAATCCTGCCATTTCCATTCACAGGCCAAGTGACCTTGGACGAGTCCCTTAGCTACTCCAAGCCTCAGTTTCTTAATCCGAAGACGTTAGTGTGAAGGTTAGAGGAAGTAATGTGTGTAAGTGAAGTAATGTATGGAAATATATGCTAAGAAGGTATCTGTCACATAGGGATGCTCATCCCATGGATACGGTGTGGCTTTGGGTGGGCCTGGGGGTGCTATGATGTGGGCGCCTTTCAGATCAAGATCTCAGACATTAACCTTTTAGTTGTCGGGTCACGGGGTGGGGGATTGTGGCAGCAGGGGCAGCTGAGGGTCACTCATGGGGCGTGGTCATTAGCTGTTTGCTAACCAGCACCAAAGGCTTCCACACTTGAGAGACCAGGTTAGCTGCACTGGTGCATCCTGTCCAAATAATCAGCCCCCGTGCTTCCTTCACAGGTGCCAAACACCTCTCTGCCTCCGAGTCTTTGTTTTTGCCATTCACACTCCCCATGCCTTCCCTGCCTTTTTGAAGCCCACCCACTCGTGAAAACCCAGCTCAAGTCCAACCTCATACACGAATGCGATTCAGCTCCAAACCCCGAAGCCCCACAACCCCACGTGCTTTATCCAAGAGGGAAGAAAGAAGAGGAAGGTTGTGTCTGTGTGGCTGACCTAGCAACTGGCTGACTCAAGCAATCCCAGAGCTTCAGATATTAATATCACTCAGCTTGCAAGTCTAGATGAGGAAACTGAGACCAGAGAGGTTGAGGAACTCACCCCGGGCCATCCTTGTCATCAATGACAGGTCTGCAACCTTGGTTTCCTGACTTTCTCTGCTGAGGTTTCTTGTCTATGACTGTCACCAGGACTGAGGCTGTTCCTTGAGCCTGGAATTAGAACACAACCATCCACTCACACCATGGTTGGAGGCTGGGGGAATGAAAAACACTAGTGTCTTTCTTACCCAACTGGGGGGAGCTAACTTTGAAGCCACGTGTCAGGAAAGTGGCAATTTTACTGTTTATTAGATACCGTGCTTGGCTTAGCTTTTGGAGGACTTGGTTTTTAAATGGAAATTCCTTATACAGAAGGAGGTGCTGGCCAGCCTCAAAGCGCCTGGGTTATAGAAACAGCTGGAGAGCGTTGTTCAGGCTAGGAGGCTAGGAGATAGATGTTTGTGGGATTTTATGTGCATATGTGTCTATGATCCCCTTTGCTGGCTGCAAATCCTGTCATCGCATCATGGAAAAATCCTTCCTAAGGAAAGTAGCAGGTGCAAAGATGCTGATGTTGAATCAATTGAGGAAACACAGTTTTGGTCACAAAAATGGTATTTATGCGCTCAGTTGGCACATGGTTGGCCCAGATGGGAAAAGTAATGTGGAGATGGCCAGGCTCCTTTGGGTAAGGGAGATGAAGTGGCTTTCAGAGCAGCCAGGGACAGCGGGGCATGGGGAAGCATGGTGCTGCCTTGGAGCTCGAAAGATCGGAGTTCAGATCCTGACTTTGCTGCCTTTTAGCTGTGTGGCCTTAGACAACTGTCCAGCACCTCGAACTGGCTTTGTGGAAGGGGCTCAGTGTTAATTCGGGGTTGTCTCTCATGAGGCTTTCAAGGATAACTGCAGCTGGGTATCTGGAGGGAACACGGCCCTCAGTTTTGAGTCCTCCAGCCTCAGACGTCAGAGTGGACTCAGGACAGGTAATGTACGTAAGCTGGTGGACGCACATTGCCTGTATGGGGGTGGAGAGACCTACACGTAAACGACCCCTTGTGATGCCATTTTGGCCACATCCCAGCATCGGGAAATGACCAGCTGACTCGCTTCATTTCCTGAGTTCCGACAGGGCAGCAGCCGGAGTGGTCGTCTTTGCTATTATCTGGAACAGCTGCTGGGATTTAATAGTGCACTTAGAGGAATTACCTGGAATCACAGCGCGCATTATGAAACGGGAGTGCATTTCTGTAAGCCCGGCTAATGTCTGAGGGCAAGGGAGCAGGGGCTTTCCCTCCATAGTGGGTGAGACATAAAAAGGACTGGCTTGTCTGCGACGATGTCCTGAGGATGAGTAATAATTTCATCAGGGCTGTGTTCAGCAGGGGACTCCGGTTGGGCAGCGTGTGAATGAATATCAGTGACTGGATCTGGTTGTGGGGACCTATTTTCAGATCAAGGTTGGGGGGACCTATTTTCAGATCAAACGTTCAAGGAAGCCACCATCTCTAGGCCCCTGGGGAGTGACAACCCTCCTGGCCAGGACTTGAGAGCAACTCTGAATTGCAAGTGCTGAGCCCATCCCCCTCCCCGCGCCTCCCTGCTGACCTGGGATCACTGTAGTCCCATTAGGTGCCTCCCTCTCTTGCAAGCCCAGATGTTCTTCTCTCAAGTCAACTGATGCCATCCCCCGACATGTGGGAGGCTCTCGTCTGTGACACCGCATCCCTGGGAGCACTGTGCCTGTCTTCTGGTGTCTTCTTGGAAAATATGATTCATGAACATGCAATTGTTAAACAACAGTAAAAACAGTATAAATCATGATTATAAACTGAATCTAAGCAATGTAGATACAGATGCTCCTCGACTTACGATGGGGTTGTGTCCCAATAAACTCATCTTAAATCGAAAATATGGTAAGTTGAAAATGCATTTGGTACACCTAACCTAACAAACATCATAGCTTAACCTAGCCTTAAACTTTAAACATGTGCAGAGCACTCACCTTAGCCTATAGCTGGACACAGTCATGTAACATAAAGCCTATTTTATGATAAAGTGTTGAATATGTCATGTAATTTATTGAATACTGTACTGAAAGTTTTCACATTCTGTTTTTCAACAGAATGGTTGCATGGGTACTTGAAGTATGATTTCTGTTGAGTATGTATTGCTTTTGCACCATTATAAAGTTGAAAAATCTTAAGTTGAACCATTGTAAGTCAGGGACCGTCTGTACGTATAGGGCTGATACAAATGCCCTTGGAGCTTAGGAGAGGAAGCAATTTCTGAAGGCTGGAAGAGATTGGCTTTGGATGAGCCTTGTAAAACCAGAGCCCTGCACAACCTTATCGAGAAATACACCAGTCTCAGGGGGCCACGCCCCCTCTTCTCACCCTGCAGTTGATGAACTTTGATCCTGAGGCAGTAGTAGAGTCTGGGTTAAATAGAAAAGAGGAAGTTCTGTTTCATGTGTCCCTGAGTATTCTATTTGGCCTGGGGACCACTTGGGCTGCACGTGCCATGTTGCCCTGGCTAGGTGGTCACTTGACCTGGTACCAACACTGGCTTCTGAGTGGCTTCCAGTTGTGACCGTGGCTAATGAGATTGGATTCAAAGCACTTCTGATCACCATTTTCCATCATGCACCTCCTAAGTGTCCTGCCCCTTTTGCATGAGCCGAGGCTACCAGCCCCAATCAGTCCTACCTCCTAGGCATCACTGTGGTCCATTCACTTCTTACCCAGTTCAGGCCACTGTCACTTCTTGCGTAGACCTCTGTCATAAGTGTCCTACAAATCTGCTGACATCCCCTCCTCAACACCCCCACCCCATCCCATCCATTCTTCCAACAGCGGCCAGCAGAATCTTCCTAAAATGGTTTTCTGATAATGTTAATTCCCTTTTTAAAACTCCTCAGTTGTCCCCATTGTGCTTAGATGTGACTTAACAACAACAACAACAACAACAACAAACAGCCAGGCTCTACCCATTCGGGTCCCTCCACTTGGCCGTCTCCCTCTCCACCCTTTTGCCGCCTTGCCTAGCCCTCCTGTCATCCTTCCTGGCGTCACTCTAACCAGACCAGGTCGTCTGCTCCTGCTCCGTACCGCACAACTTGCTGTCCTTTTCCTCCGCAGCCCCTCATGCACCACCTACCGTGTGTTATCTGTGCAGCTGGCTGTTTAATGCTTAATATCTATGTCCTCTTTCCCACCACTAGCAAGGTCTCTGAGTGCAAGGATCCCCGCAAACACCCCATCTTGTTGGCCACTGCTCAAGACTTAGCACAGAAGCCAGCGACTCAGCAGTATCTCAGGACATTTGTAGAGGTGGTGGGCACTTTGAGTTTCTGGAGCTTCTTTGGCAGGTTTCTTCTGTGTGTCCCACTGATCAGAGACTCACTGGGGGTGAAGTGAGCTCCGGGCAATCCAGCCAGATGTTTCCATCTTTAGGTGAGCTTTATGCCCAGGCACATAGCAGAAGAAACAATTTCTGCTCATAAACCGAGCAAATTTATAGTGGAAATCAGTGGGAGAGAATAAATGTGAATCCCCATGATGTCATTTTATGGGCTGCTTTATAGATTGTAATCACCCATTTAGAGTTTGCAGGCTATTAATTTTGTTTGCGCAGAGCCCCAGGACTCTTGGGGACAGAATTTACAGGGCTGTAGTGTCAGACACGTGGATCTAGGCTTTAAACCCCTGAAATGTTTTGGAGGGAGAATGACAAGGAGCCTTTGGGGTCCTTGGGGCTTAGTGGCCTTTCCTCTAGCTTTTCTCCTGGGCATAGTTTTAAAAATATTTGTCCACTGTTTTATTTTCTTAACTGTACCCTTGTCTTCAGGCCCCTCCTTCCTGTAAGCTAAGCGACTGTGGAGTTTTGTATTCAACACTTGTTCGAGAGAGCTCCCCTCTGAGAACTTGAGGAGCCCTAAGGAGAAGCAGCTCAGGGTCAGACAGATCGGGGTGAAGTCCAGCCCCATCCTAGGCTTGTGATCTTGAGCCAATTTTTTTGCTGTCATTAATTTTTTGAAGCTCCCTTTCTTCTTCTATAAATTCAGACCCAGGCCCCCAACCTCTAAGGGTGATTGCAAAGATAAAGGAGATGAAATGGGAAGCACTCGGTGCTTAAAAAGAATTATAGTTCATGAAATGATTATGATGATTGCTGTTTTAAAGTAAGCCTGGTACAGTGGGAACAAAGTGAAAACTGAGAGTTGGGACACCTGTTCCCAACTCTGTCGCTGACGTGCTGGGTGACCTTGGGCATATTAGTTAGCCTCTCTGGTCCCTTCTGCATTAGTGACATGAAAGATTTGGCTCCAGTGGTCTCTAAGGAAGTGATACTCAAAGTATGGTCTGTGGTCCAGTGTCACCTGGGGACTTGTCAGCATACAGATTTTCAAGCTCCACCCTAGCCCGCCGGCTCAGAAACTCTGAGGGTGGGGCCCAGCCATCTGCATCTTAACAGTGCGGGTTGGTGGGCACAGTGACGCCACAGAAGCATTACTCTGTGATGACTTCCGCTCTAATGCTCATGTCTGATGTTGGCTTTCCAAGCGGCAGTCCCTTCTGGAGCCTTCCTCCTTGGGGTCTTGGACCCCAGTGGCCTTTGGCAAGAGGGGAACACAGTGGAGTAGGAGAATGAGCACAGAATCCTAAATCAACATCTTGTTGGGATTTGAGGCCAGGCAACCTGATGCAGAGTCTGTGTTTCTTCCTTTTTTTTTTTTTTTTTTGAGATGGGGTCTTGCTATGTTGCCCAGGCTAGACTTGAACTCCTGGGCTCAAGTGATCCTCCCACCTTGGCCTCCCAAGTACCCGAGACTACAGG
Source organism: Cheirogaleus medius (assembly GCA_008086735.1). Taxonomy (NCBI): domain Eukaryota; kingdom Metazoa; phylum Chordata; class Mammalia; order Primates; family Cheirogaleidae; genus Cheirogaleus; species Cheirogaleus medius. The sequence continues at coordinate 47,431,858 of VBSM01003143.1, forward strand.
TGTGCACCACCATGCCCAGTCATGTAGCCACTACTTTGTTATGTCTTGGTGTCTGCCCTCTGCCTCTTCCGTGCCTAGTGACCTTGGCCAAGTTATTCAAATTCACCAGGCCCCGCATTCTTCATCTTCATCTGGGGACGATACCGTCACCTATATTATAGGGTTGCTGTTAGCAGTACGTGAGTTACATGGGGAAAGTGGGAATAGGACCTGTACACAATCAGTGCCGTGTCACCTGCTGATACTGCTGGTGGTGCCTCCTCCTCAGCAGGGCTCCAATCCTATAGCCACATGGGACTTTGAGTAAAATGGAAGAAGATAAGGGACAAGAACCCAGATGTCCTAACTTGCTCTGTGACCCTGGGCACATCACTGAAGTGTAGAGAGGTGAAATTTCCTCATTTCTAAAACAGGATTTTTTTTTCCTGCTGGTATTTATTGAATGCCTGCCGAGCACTGACGCTGGGCCCGGCCCTGAGAAAGCGGCACGAGGAAGGCATCCGGAGGCCCTGCCCCCACTCTGCCTGCAGGGTCCTGGGGTGGTTGTGGGATTTGATGAGATAATGCATAAGAAAACCTACTGTGGTTGTTAATAATCATCATTTTACTGAAACGGACACAAAGAGTGTTGAGGAGCTAAACAACATGGCCCATTCTTGTGCCGAGCGTTTTGTAGGTTTCTTCCTGGGAGTCAGCCCCTGCAGACCCATCAGAGAGAGGGGGAGGGCCCTGCTTGGACAGCCTGGGTGCTGTGGGTAAACACCTGCTACACAGACTGGCTTTCTGACAGCACAGCCAGCTGCCGTCCCCTCCAACCAGAGGGTCCCCTCCGTGTTTGGGGCGGTCATTGGAGGCCTCCCTCCCGGAGCTGATGCGGAGGTGATCCAAGGCACCTCTCTGCACCACATCCTCTGCTTTTACCAGGTCTGTTTTGAAGTCTCTATGCTCCGCCTGTACATGTTCTATCTTGGAGGTTTCTTTGGAGCCTCGATTAGGTGCATCAATGTATTAGGGGCATCAGGTGTCTTTGCATCAACAAGAGACTGGAGCTGCAGAGGGGAGGAGAGGGGAAGGGGAAAAGGAAAGGGAGAGAAAACAGATCCTTTTGGGTGGTGTTAGTTGCATTTGTCTTTTCTTTTCTTTTCTTTTCTTTTTTTGAGACAGAGTCTCACGCTGTTGCCCTGGGTAGAGTGCAGTGGCATCATCATGGCTCACTGCAACCTCAAACTCCTGGGCTCAGGTGATCCTCCTGCTTCAGCCTCCTGAGTAGCTGGGACTTCAGGGGTTCACCATGATGCCCAGACAGTATTTGTCTTTGAGAAAGTGCTATAAGTATTTACTGTGGGAATTGGTGGCCTTGCCCTCAGGCTGCCTATGTGCACAGGAAGTCTGCCTGCAGTTTAAGTCTCTGGGCAACTAGATGAGGAAGGCAACCACATTTCCCGTAATGCCACATTTGAGTGGCAGCAATCCTACCCATCTCTGGGGCCCTCAGGAGCCCAGCTTGTCCTGGGGAAAGGAACATGACTGTCGGGGCTGGCCGCCCTGCCCAGTCTACCTTCCAAAGAGCACCCTCTGAATACCTCTGACTCTGTGCTCTGAGGCATGGTCTGTTCCTCCTGTCAACCCAGGGCTTCTTGAGCGTCTGCTGTGGTCCCAGCCCTCTGCCCTGCATGGGGGAGATAAAATGATGTCATCGACTCTGCCTTCCAGGAGTTTGCTTTCTAGGTTGTGAGATGAAACTGAGTCACAGGAAAATATGTCACCACTTGCAAGAGGTAGAATGGAATTTAGGACTTGAGCGGCACAGGCAGATGTGAGAGGAGGGGAGAACCTTGAGAGCTGGGGTTAGGGAGGGTGTCATGGAAGACATGGGACTGCAGCTGGACCTTGAAGGATGGGACGACAAATGGGCAGGCTTTCGGGGGAGAAAAGTGCCTGGACAAAGGCACAGGCAGACACGAGGCCATTGATTAGTCCATAATCATAGCATTTGCAATGGATGGCTCAGGTCACAAACTTAGGTGTGCATGCAATAGCATCTTTATTTTCAAATTTTCTAATCAACTGGAACCTGACTCCAAGTTTTCATCTACATTGGCAAAGCTCTTGGGTCTAAGAAAACACCTAGCCATAGGCCAGCCCCTTCTGGCCACTAAGGATGTGTCCACCTGGTCCCTGGGAGGTGCTTGCTATGACATCTGCTGCATCCTTGCTGTACAAGGGGCATGTCAATCCCTGGGCAGGCAGGAACCTGTGCCATCATGACATCCTCCCAGGGACCACGCAGCCACCCTCTGAAGTCTTGGCCTCTCACTGCCACTAGGAGGGTAAGAATCTCTGCTGCTCATAGTTCTTCAACCTCCCACTTCTCTTTGGAGAAAATTTCTCCCTCTCTCATTTGGTTGCCCCAAGGCACTCCCTAGCACCTGTCTCTTCCGTGAACCCTCTGTTGAATGAACCAGAATAAGAGCCCCTATGGCCAAGTCATCTACATTTTCCCATCTGCAAAAATCCCCTCGGTAAGACTACCTGCTGGATGTGAGCAACCTACAGGGATGGCAAACGTGAATCAGTTCTTCTGGAAATCATCCTGCCACACATTTTAGAGCCAGGACAGCAGGAATGACATCTTTGAGTAGCTGAAGTCTGCTCTGCCCTTTGGGCAAATATTAACTGGTTTCCCAGAGCTGCACTGTGTTCAAATACTAAGTCACTCAGAGGCCATGAACGACCAAGATCAGGCAGCTTTCAAACTGTGTTTTGCTTCTGGGTGGACTTAAAGCAAAAGCAAATATTTTTGCCATTCACTCCAGAATGCTCACCCCAATTCATTTTACCATCACAGCACATGCTGACCCTGCCTAGAAGACACATTCTCCAGAACAAGAAGAGAGTCCTCCTCCAGTGGGCTGTTATTTAGAGTCCCCTGTTCCATGGCCTCAGGACTAACTCCTGCCAAGATCTAAAGGACCGGGTCAGAGAAGGCATCGAAACCTTGTGCTGGGGGTCCCTCTGCTGTGGGTGACAGGAGCTATGATTCACAGTGGGTTGAGGGGACCTGAGTGGGATTATCCCCAGAACTCAGAGTCTCCAAGACACACTTAATGGCTCTCCTTCAATGATGACAGATGGCAAGATAATATTATTTTTTCAATCCCTTGCTAATATATCCTGTCATTTCTCAGAGACCTCCCTAGTTGAGGAAGACACCTGCAGGGTGAAGATTCATTCTTTCTCACTCCCATTTTCCCTTCTACCATTTTCCCTTTCATATATTACCGCTTGTATATTTCCAGAGCCATGTGCAGGAAATGGGGTAGTTGAGTTGTGATTTAAGGGGATTCATTGTGGTCTTGTGGACCATCAACATGCCCATAGCATGACTCCTTAGCATTGGCCTGTTGTAACCATGTTTCTTGCTCTTTTGGGTTGAGGCATGAAGGCATCTGTCAAAATGCCAGTCTTATCTCTGATATTGAAGATAGTATTTGAGAAGGGTGATAAGCTAATTTTAATGTGAAAAGCTGATGCAATGTTTTGAAATCAATGGAGGGTTGGAACTGGTAATGAGCTTATTGCAAAGAGTTTTATTCTCCATTTGATTGCTGATCCAGACGAACAATAAAGTGTAGTGGCTAAGAGCATAGGCCCTGAAACAAGACCCCATGGGCTCAAATTCTGAATCTGTAAGTCTGGGGCCCAGGAACTTGCATCTCTGCCTGGCTCCCAGGGCATGCTGATGCTGTTGGTCTGCAGGTCACACCTAGGGTGGCAACGTTAGAGCCAGGGCAGGAGGGCCTGTGTGCCTGTGGTGCACAGTGGGAGGCCGAGGAAGCCCAGGATGACATGACTTACTTATATCATCAATGGGGTTTTTTTTTCTTTTAAGGAAAACATACTGAAATATTCTTCATTGCAAAATATAAAAACAAAGATAAAATATTCTATGGATGTTAGAAAATCAGGTATGCTCTCTTTACCTATGGGTTTTTCTAGAATGGCTGTTCAGGGTGGGGAAGGGGATGGATGGGTTAAGTAGTAGAATCTGTCAGAGGCCCCTTCAGTTTGGGAAATGCCCTTGATGGGCTTGCATATCCTTTATGAGACATGCTCATTAGACATGTGTAGTGAGCGGGGCCCTGAGGAGATGAGAGAAGAATGAGACCTGCCCTGAACGGGTTCACAAAACACACACCTTTGGAAAGGCAGTTCGTGCAGCCCCCTGCTGCCAGGCACAGTATCAATAATGGGAGAATGAACTGTCAGTTCTGATCACTCTTCTAAACGCCATCATCAATGAAGTCATTTAATGTTCATAGCATAGTAGGTATTATTCGTTCCTTCTCAAACATGGACAAACTGGAGTCGGAGAGGTTGGGTAACTTGCCCAAGGATGCACAGCTTGCAAGTGGTAGAATGGGAATTTGAACTCAGGACTGGTCACAGGACAGCATTAGTTAAGTGCTTAAGGAAGCTCTCAACCAAGGCCTTCTGGAATTCCGGGGAGCACCCCATTCCCCAGGTCCAGATCCATGGATTGGGAGCAAGTTGCTCCACCTTTGGGTGGAAAGAGGCTTGAAAGGCAGAGGGACCACTGCTGAGTCCTAGGTCTGCCATGTATGACCTTTGTGGCCTTGTGGGAGCCTGAATAGAATCCCTGCCTCCCCAGTTACTGTGAGAGGGAAGTTCAATGAGACAGTACATGGAAGGACCCACCCAACACCTGGCACCCAGTGCGCCCTCAGTATTTGGTAGCCCTTTTGCACTTGGCCCATTGCAGCCCTGCTCCCAAGCCTTGGCGTCTGGGACGAGAGGTCAACCCACCTGGCTTTATTTGGCTTCGATTTGCCGCCCTGCCCCCGAGGCTTGCCGGGACCCTGCTTTCTGATGGGTTGAAAACATTAAGCTGTTGTGAGATGCTCCCATTGCTGTGATTTAAAAGCATCTCGGATGCCTAGTGTAGCTTTCTCACTGGATTGCCAATTTCTCAGAGAATTAAACATTTAGAGCCCGATCAGATATTTGCCTATGCTGAAGATATGTGGAAATGTATGCTCACCCCCTCTAGGGGACCAATTGAAGTGCAGTTGAAGCCAACTCACACTAATTCTGCGATGCGTGGTGGAGTCTTTGTGGTTGGTGAAATGAGTTATGTTTATGATTTGCTGGAGTGTATCTCCCAAAGTAGAAGATGGAGGGAAAACCAGGTCTGCCATAGAGAGAAAAGCTTGGCATGGGTGCAAGAGGAAAAAGAGGGGAAAGCATAATCCCTCAAACATGGTTCAAGTTTACCTGGAGACAGATTTACCTAAAAGGCTGGGAGAAATTTGTTTCTGACGGTTATCCGTACCATTCACCATTTCTTACGGAATCAAGCCAGCATGAAAGTTATCTCGCATTCTCAGCATGGTTGCTTTAGAGAATTAGATCATTTGGAAGTCAAAGGAGTTCTCCAAAATTTAAAATAGGTAAATTTCCAGGTATCTGAGCTTAGCTGGGCTAGGAGGAAGGAAGGGCTCAGTTGAAGGCAGATTTCCTCACTTCCCAGCTTAGAATTGATTTCAAGGTCTTATCCCCATTTGAAAACAACAACAAAGGCACTGCCCAAGGAAGAACTTCTCCTTTCTTGTATAACATTCCATGACCTTAGTGAGTGAAGTCTTGGTTCTCCTGGAATTCAAGAGGAGGCTGGCAGCTACTTGTGAACTGTGGGGGTTGAAGAGATTTCAGAGATTGGGTGGAGCTGGTGCTGCCTGGAGCCAGCATGTTGCAATCATCTGGAAAACTTCAAAAAAATGCCGATGAATTAAATCAAAACCCTGGGATGAGCGATCTCCCTAGCACCCCTGTGAGCAGTCAGGGTGGGAAGCCACTGGGTCAGGTGTTCCCTGGGCCCTCCGGCGAGGATCTTAGGAGGGTTAGGTCTGAGTGCACCAGAAGTCTAGAGGGGCTGAGGAAGAAAGGAGGTGCTGGCATGGGGGGCACCTATACCCCCAAGCATGTTCGTAGAGACTACGCTGCAAAATTTCCCAAGAAGGAGTCTTTAACATTGCATCTCTTACTATGCATGAAATGGTAGTTCAAAGATCATGTTTTCTTGATGCTAAAATACATTGATTTAGTGAGATGCACCATTGACTTAATACCTACTTTTTGGAAGATAGGGGAGGGAGAAAACTCTATTAAGTACGTATTCAAATATGTAGTGATTGTAAGATGTCTCAATTTCGCAATCATTGTGCGCTGGAAAATGTGCCTCTTGGAATTGATCTAACGACGTAATGACATAGTGCTTTGCATAAATTTGCTCACTTAATCCTCACAGCAACTCTACCTATGACACAGGTGCTATCATTGTCTCCACTTTACAGGGCAGGGAGTTGGGGCACAGAGAAAGGTAACATAACCTGTCTAAAGTCATAAATGGTCTGAAGATGGTCAGCAACAGGACTGGAATCTGAAGTTTGGTTTTCGGAGGTGGCCTAGAAAATGCAGTCACCAAGGCTATGTGTGCCTGCTGGGGTTTCTTCCCTTCCCTAGAGCCAAGTGAGGTGGCTTTCCCTTAATCAGGACCCTGAATCCCCCAAGTGCAGGGACATCCTGTACTGTGGCTCCTGTTGTGCACTGCACAAGGGTACCTGGCTTAGGGAATGAGTGGGAATAAAATCTGGCTCAAGGTCCCTCACTAGGCCCCAAGCCCAAGGGGTTGCTTCTTCTAATTACACAAAGACTTCACATGAACTGAGGGGGCTCGGCAGGAGGCAGAGAAGCAATGGTGGGGATTGGGCCAAGGGGAGGGCACTGAGCAGAGGGCAGGGGCCTCCCCACCACTGTCCAGTGGTCCTTTCGCCTTTCTGGGCACCATTTCTTGAAGAATCACTCTTGTGGGTCTGTTGGTTGGTGGGGGGCTAGATAGGAGAAATTGGAGGTGCTCCTAGCTCTGGTGCCCTCAATGCTGTGCCTTTAGGACAAAAGGCCCCCCCATGCCAGTTTGCTCCAGCAGCATGGCGGAAATGGCAAAGGGGAGAGCGGCTGAGCGGGACCCAGGAACCCCAGGTTCTGAATTCCTGACCCCAGGCCTTGCGCAGGTTTTCCCTGCTTTGTTTTTCCCTTTTCCCAATCTCCTTGACGTAGGCAAGCTGAACCTCTTAGGAGCCACATTCCAGAGCAACCTGGGTAATGGAAAGTACAAAACAACTTAAACTTGTTTCCAAAGCTCGATGGGTTACACTGGCTTCTCAGAAAGCATCCATTTGGACCCAGAATGTGAAATAACATTTTGCGGCTTGCTGGAGGGCGGCCAGAGGGTTACGCAGCTGCGGGCGTGGGCCAGATGGGAACTGCAGATGCTGGCCTGTGAGCGAGGTCCTTTTGCTGCTCGTTTGGACTGTCACAGCGGCAGCCTCCCCAGGACTATCGCTGCAAGGCTTGAAATGTTGCTCCGTGGAAAGAAATTCAGATGGGAGGGCAGATTTAATCAATACATGCAACATTTAGCTGGTATTAGAATGATGGTTATTTTTAAAGTGGGAGATCAGTGGTAGCAGTTAAGTCCGGGAGGATGTTGCAGAGTGTGATCTTTAACTCTGTCCATCTTTATCATATTCCAAAAGTGGCTCCATTTCAGCATACAGTTTAAATTAAAATAGCCTGCCGGCTCTCACGAAAGACCCCATCTCCCCTGTGCCATGAGATCGAGCTACTTCAGAGCCAGCACTGGTAAACGTATATGTGTGGTAACAAAACAACAACAACAAAATCAGTTGTTCCAAAGACATATTTATTATTTATTCCTTAAGCCAGGAGGCCCATCTGATGCTCTGGGGTGCAGATGCCTTGGGTGCCTGCAGGGTGGGTGTTCAGGCCAGCCCCCACCCCACCTGTCCCCAGTGATGACCTCTTGCAGACTCCCCTTCCTGTCCTGCACACAATAGGGGCCAGTCTGGAGGTGGCTTTGGTGACATCATCACTCTGGTGAGCAGTGGAAATAGTACCACTGGATGCTGAGAGCCATTTCCCTTTAGACTTGTTGGTTCTTAGGCAGGGAGTGGGAGGGAAGCTCAAATGAGTGCATCTATACTCACCTGGGTATTAGAATCATCCGGGAGAATTTTCAGTTAGATTATACCCCTCTTGTCTTGGTACAGTAGGTCTGCAGTAGAGCCTAAACATCCATTTTTTAATAAGATTCTTGGTTATTTCTTTTTCTCTCTCACTTTTTTTTTTTTTTTT
>VBSM01003143.1:47440184-47472972 GCA_008086735.1 Cheirogaleus medius
TCTCGAACTCCTGAGCTCAAGCGATCCTCCTGCCTTGGCCTCCCAAAGTGCTAGAATTATGGTGTGAGTCACCGTGCCCAGCCTTATCAGTTATTTCTCATGGTCTGGGAAGCCCCTCTGATCAGCTCCTTCCCCTGGACTGTTAGAATAGCATTCATGGCCACTCAGTCCTCTTTGTTGACAAGCTCTCTCTGGCTTAGCAGAGCACACTAGGTTACAATTATTTGTTGAATTCTTACAATACAATTTATGAATCTGGCTTAGACACAAAAGCGTAGGTTGCTGGTTTCTTGACAACTTTCAGGGCCTGATTTGTGAGGAAGAGGGAAGGCAAAGGCCTTGGGGATGGATCCCAGTCACTACCCCCAGGTTTAGTCAGCACCATGTGGTATTGCCACTGGGACCCACACATGCACTCATTTGAGGGCCAGTTCACACACGTATCTCTTCATTTGGGTCTCCCTCTTGAAATCCAGGCGGGAGAAATTAACCAGGGAATGAAATACATCTTCCTTTCTCCACTCCTGTCATGTTCAGATCTGGGGATAAAAGAGGCCGAGGAAGGGAGGGAAGACATAACCTGGCTGAAGAGGCAAGTATCTTTTACTTGCATTTCTCCCCTTACTCTCCTAGGTAAAGGCTGCCTCCTTTATACTATCTGTATTAGAGAGAAGCCAAGTTAAGTATGTGTGTACTTAGAGCTTTTCCTAGCCTTGCCACCAGACGTGTGTAGAACCTTACAGTTGACAAAATAGGTCCACATACTAATCTGTTCGACTTAATGAGATAATGATTCAACAGGTTATAAATCACCAAAGGAGCACCATGGACTATGCATGACAACCACAGAGCTAGGGCAAAGAAGTCACTTGAATGAAAGAAAATGATAAAGCCTTGTGTTCCCCAAGTAGGAAAAAAAAATAGCTGTAAATTGTCCATTGAGGTTATTACTATTATATCTTTAGCTCCTTAATAATGTCATGTTTAAGACACCTAAGACTTTTAGCAACAACATCCTGTAAATGAAATATGGGTGAAGATAATTGATTGGTCTCCAAGGTACATGTGTTGGGTGTGATTGGGCTACCTGGTTTGGCTCTATTCTCTGGACAAGAGACAATGGACCACTGGGTCCCATATTCCCGCCCCTGAGGCTCCCATCCACCACCTGGTGGGAACAACCCCTGCAGCTCAGTGCTTCACCAGATACCTACTAGCCACAAGCCACCACTGCACCTGGACTTGGGTGGAGTAAACACCTGCAACCCTGACATCCATGACCACTGCCTAGATAGCCTCTCCTAGCTGTCACTGCTACTGCCATGGGCATACCTGGGCAGAGCAATTTCCTGCAATTCCAGCCTCTGTGGAGAGGGACTTGCCCACCCCTCTGCCTAAGCTTCTAACAGTGGCATGGGGAAAAACACATCATTCCACATGAAGATCATCCAGCACTGGCTTGGACTGTGACAATCACAGGGGAACAGGACAACACAGAACAGCTGCACATTATAGGCTCTCAGTGCATCTGCTCCTTTCCTGCTGAGTAAATCTAGAATAGGTCACAAAAGCACCATCTAAGAACCTCTCCTTCTTCTCACTAAGTAGGAAAGTTCCTAGCAAAGGAGAACAGGTGTGCTGCCAACCTGTCTGCCTTGAGCTGAGAGAAGAGGTTTCAGATGAGAAGAAACCAGCAAAAGAACTCTGGCAACATGAAAAGCTAGCTTGACATGCTCAAAGGATCACAATAGATCTATAACAATGGACCCCAACCTAAAGGAAATTGTCGAAATGTCAGAATTGGAATTCAGAATGTGGACGGCATATAAGATGAATGGCATTAAAGAGAAAGTTGTAAAGCAACACAAAGAAGTCAAAAATATATTTTAGGACATCAATGAGAAAAATGAAAAAGTTGCTAATGAAGTAGAGAACATAAGAAAGTATTTAACAGAACTCAAAGAAATGAAAGAATCATTTAGGGAACTTCAAAATACAGCAGAAAGCTTCAGCAACAGAGTAGACCAAGCAGAAGAAAGACTATATGAGCTTGAAGACTAGGCTTTTGAACTAACCCAGTCAGTCAAAGATGCAGAAAGAAGAATAAAGAAGAATGAACAATCACTCAGAGAAATACGGGGACTATGTGAAGCAAGCCAATATACGAATGATAGGAGGGAGAAGAAGAAAAAGCCAAGAGCATGGAAAACCTATTCAAGGAAATTATTCAGGAAAACTTCCCTGGTATCACCAGAGATTCAGAAATCCAGATTCAAGATGGTCATCGAACACTGGGAAGATCCACAGCAAATAGGACATCTCCAAGACACATAGTCATCAACCTGGCCAGAGTCAAAATGAAGGAGAAAATTCTACAAGCTGTAAGACAAAAGCAACAACTAACCTACAAAGGAAAACCCATAAGGCTAACAGCAGACTTCTCAGGGAAGACCTTGCAAGCCAGAAATGATTTGGTACCCATTTTTAGTATTCTCAGACCACAGTGGAATAAAACTAGAAATTGAAAAGAAAACAAATTGAAGAGAAACACTCAAATTTTCACAAAGCCATGGAAATTAAACAGCCTGGTGCTGAACAATCCTTGGGTCAGTGATGAAATTAAGATGGAAATCAAAAGATTCCTTGAACTGAATGTCAAAGGGGACACGAGATTTAAAAATCTATGGGATATAGGAAAAGCAGTCCTAATGGGAAAGTTCGTAGCCATAAATGCCTACATCAAAAAGACAGAAAGATCACAAGTTAACAAGCTAAGGTCATATCTCAAGAAACTAGAAAAAGAAGAGCAAACCAAAAGCTAAGCCAGCAGAAGGAAAGAAATAACAAAGCTCAGAGCAGAACCCAACAAAATGGAAACCAAGAAACCAATATAAGGATCAATGAAACAAAAAGTTGGTCCTTTGAAAAAATGAACAAAATCAACAGACCACTAGCCAAATTAACCAGAAATAGAAGAGAAAGGACTCAAACAAGCTCAATAAAAAATGAAAAAGGAAATATTACAACTGATACCACAGAAATATAAAATATCATCTGTGAATGTTACAAAAACCTCTACACACACCAACTAGAAAATGTAGAGGTAATGGATAAATTTTTGGAAACTCACAGCCTCCTATGCCTGAATCGGGAAGAGTTAGAAATCCTGAACAGATCAACAGTGAGACTGAAGCAGTAATAAAAAATCTCCCAACCAAAAAAGTCCCAGAACAGATGGATTCACAGCTGAATTCTATGATACATGCAAAGAAGAACTGGTACCTATCCTACAGAAATTATTCTATAACACTGAGAAGGAGGGAATCCTCCCTAACTCATTCTATGAAGACAATATCACCTTGATACCCATGCCAGGAAAGGACACAACAAAAAAAGAAAACTACATACCAATATCCTTTACGAACATAGATGCAAAAATCCTCAACAAAATATTAATACTAGCAAGCCTAATTCAACAGCACATCAAAAAGATAATTTACCATGATAAAGTGGGTGTGATCCCAGGTTGCAAGGATGGTTCAACATATGCAAATCAATAAATATGATTCACCAGATAAACGCCAAAACAAAGGCCATATGATCATCTCAGTAGATGCAGAAAAAGTATTCAGTAAAATTGAGCACCCTTAAAACATACCTCGAAATTATAAAAGCCATATATGACAAACCCATGACCAACATTATACTGAAAGGAGAAAAGTTGAAAGCATTGCCCCTAAGAACTAGAACAAGACAAGGTTGTCCACTGTCACCACTTCTATTCAAAATAGTACTGGAAGTCCTAGCCAGAGTAATCAGTAAAAGAAAGAAATAAAGGGTATTCAGATCAGGAAAGAGGTCAAACTATCCCTGTTTGCTTAAAATATGATCATAAGATCTAGAAAACCCTGAGGACTCCACTAAGAGATTCCTGAAATTGATAAATAAATTCAGCAAAGTCTCCGGTTACAAAATCAATGTACACAAATCAGTTGCATGCCTATATATTAATAACAGTTAAGCTGAGAATCAAATCAAGTATTCAATACCTTTCACAATAGCTACAAAGAAAATAAAATACCTAGGAATTTATTTAACCGAGGAGGTGAAAGATCTCTACAAGGAGAACTACAAAACACTGATGAAAGAAATTACAGATGACATAAACAAATGGAAAAAACATTCCATGCTCATGGCTTGGTACAATCAACATTATTCAAATGTCCATATTGCCCAAAGTGATTTTCTGATTCAATGCAATCCCTATCAAAATACCATCATTATATTTCACAAGTTTAAAAAAAATAATTCTAAGCTTCATTTGGAACCATAAAAGAGCCAAAATAGCCAAAATTATCTTAAGCAAAAAGAACAGATTTGGAGACATTACATTATCTGACTTTAAATTATACTACAAGTCTATAGTAACCAAAACAGCATAGTAGAGGTATAAAAGTAGAGACATGGACCAAAGGAACAGAATAGAGAACCCAGAAATAAAACCATCTACCTACAACCAACTGATCTTTGACAAAGCAGACAACAACATGCACTGGGGAAAGGAAGACCTATTCAATAAACAGTGCTGGGAGAACTTGATGGCCATGTGTAGAAGAATGAAATAGGACCCCAATCTCTTGCTATATACAAAAATTAATTCAAAATGAATAAAAAACTTAAACATGGGCATGAAACCATAAAAAATTCTAGAATAAAAATTCTAGAATAAAATTTCTTTCATCAATGTTTTGTAGTTCTCCTTGTAGAGATCTTTCACCTCCTTGGTTAAATAAATTCTTAGGTATTTTATTTTCTTTGTAGCTATTGTGAATGCTACAATACTGTGAATCAGTATCTGATTTGACTCTCGGCTTAACTGTTATTACTATATAGATATGCGACTGATTTGTGTACATTGATTTTGTAACTGGAGACTTTGCTGAATTTATTTATTTATTTTAGAAGAAAAAGTAGGAAATAAACTCTTCTGGACATCAGCCTAGGCAAAGAATTTATGACTAAGACCCTAAAGGCAAAAATAGCAATAACAAAAATAAACAAATATGATTTTAATTAAATTAAAAAGCTTCTGCACAGCAAAGGAAATAATCAACAGAGTAAATAGACAACCTGCAGAATGGGAAAAAATATTTGGAAACTATACATCCAATAAAGGGCTAATATCCATAATCTACAAAGAACTCAAACAAATCAGCAAGAAAAAAAAGCAAACAACCCTATAAAAAAGTAGGCAAAAGACATGAACAGACAGTTTTCAAAAGAAAATAGACGAATGACCAACAAACATATGAAAAAATGTTCAACATCACTAATCATCAGGGAAATGCAAATTAAAACCACAATGAGATACCTCCTCACTCCTGTCAGAATGCCCATTAATAAAAAGTAAAAAAAAAAATAGTTGCTGGCATGGATATAGAGAGAAAGGAGCACTTACACACTGAAAATTAGTACAGCCTCTATGGAAAAAATTATGGAAATTCCTCAAAGAAATAAATCTACCCAAAAGAAAAGAAGTCATTCTATCAAAAAGACATCTGCACTCCACTAGAATGTTTATTGCAGTACAATTCACAGTTGCAAAAATGTGGAATCAGCCCAAGTGCCCATCAGTTCATGAGCGGATAAAGAAAATGTGTTATACATACCATGGACTACTAGTCAACCATAAAAAGGAATGAAATAATGTCTTTTGCAGAAACTTGGATGGAACTGGCGACCATTATCCTAAGTGAAGTGCCTCGGGAATGGAAAAACAAATACCCTATGTTCTCTCTAGTAATTGGAAACTAAATGATGGGCACACACGGGCCCAAAGAGATGTAAAGGACATTGGAAACCAAGAAGGAACGGACGGGAGAGGGTGGTAAAAACTACTGGGTACAATTAACACTACTGTAGTGATGGGCACACTAAAAGCTCTGACTTTATTATCCATTTAACAAAAACATTTGTATCTCCTTAATATTTTGAAATAAAAAAAATTAGAAACCGAAAAAAAAAACCACCCAGAGATAATGGGAATGTGCCCTGGTTTTGTCATTCCCCAAAAGCCAGCGGAAGGCTTCAGCCCTCACAGGTTGCTCTGTATCTCTCAGCAAGGTTCTCACAGGGACCAGGTCCTTACAAGTGGTGGGGTGGTCTTCACCTCTGGAGCCATGAGACATATGTCTACACTCCATTATGTCTTGGGTACCACCAGGTGACTGGTTCAAAGGCAGAAGAAGATCAGGGTCACAATGGGCTTTTCTGAAGCCCCAGAAAGAGCTTTGTTCCTCTCCCCAGTAGTCTCCCAGGCATTCCTTTTACACTTTATAAACAAGACGAAGCAGGTGGGCATGTAGGGCCTGTTATCTATTTCCTTCATATCGCCATATTCCCAGCTTGGCAAGTGGGGCTGACACATGCTATGGTGGAGATGCCATTGTGTTAAGATAGTAGTGATTAGGCCAGATGGAAGCTGAGTTCACCCCGGTGTGGGGCTGGGGGTGGCTGCTATGCAGAAGTCTGCTGCATCAGACTGATCGAGGGAGGCATTTCTCATTCGCTGGACTTCACTGTAACCGATAGTGTTATGGAAGATCTGCCCTGTCTCCCTCAGAATGATCGATCAGGGATGATGAGCCACCACCTGGGGAAAGCCTGGCTGACTGTCCCCCTTATGACATGTGAATTAGCTAGGTTTGAGAGGTGTACTAGGTGTACTTCCGTGTGAGTTTCCTGTTGCTGCTGTAACAAATGGCCACAAATTTGGTGACTGCAAACAACTTACCTAACAGTTTGGGAAGTCAGAGGTCCAAAATGAGTGTCACTGGGTTAAAGTTAAGGTGTCAGCAGGCCTGGAGGCTGGCCCCAGGGGAGAATCCATTTCCTTTCCTTTTCTGGCCTCTGGAGGTTGCCTGCAGGTCTTGGCTCACGGCCCCTTCCTCACAATCACTCTGACTTCTGCTTCTGTTGTCACGTCTCCTCCTGTGACTTGACCCTCCCAGCTCCCTTGTATAAGGATCCCTGCGATTCCATTGGGTCCACCCGGATGACCCGGGATAATCTCCCCATCTCAAGGTCCTTAACTTAATCCCATCATCAAAGTCCCTTTTGCCATGTGAAGTCACATATCCATGGGTTCTGGGGATTAAGACCGGGACATCTTTGGAAGGCCATTATTCTGTCTACCAAAATTCCAGTCAGTGATGTCTCAGTTTTTATTCACCAGAACCTCAGGGAACATTGAACGTGCTCTTGCAAAAAAATTGTTTTTAAAGAGATAAAGTACGTACCTGCGGGGAGGGGGGGAGGAGGGGAAGGAGGGGAAGGAAAGAAAACAATTGTTTAAAAAGCATAAACTTGAAATACTTGAAAAAGTCTCTTCATCTTTGGTTTCTAGTGCCCCATTCCCCTTCCCAGAGGTGAAATTTGTCTTTATTAACAATTTCTAGTGCATCCTTTCAGTGAGAAAGGATGTACACGCATATACAAGCAGATACACACACATATAATTTATTTACATATAAATTTCCCATTTTAAAAAAACCACAAATGATAGATCACTTTCATGTTATTTGATTTCTTCATGATCTATTCAAATCAGGACCTATATATCTTCCCTTTTTAACAGCTAGATAGTTTTACATCATTGCATTCATATATCAGGATACATGTAACCAGCCCCTTATTGATATTAACAGATTGTAACATTGTCTCTAATCTTTTGATGTAACAAATAATGTCGCAGCAAATGCCTCCCTACATTGGTCTTTGCACACATGTGCCAGTATATCTATGGGATAAACTACTCTTGGTGGCACTGTTGGGTCCCAGGTTATGTGCATCTTAAATTTTGATAGTGTTGCCATATTACCTTCCAAGAAGTTTATATGAACATATACTTGGAGACTGTAGTGCCTGGGCCTGGCCACATGCCATATTCAGCAGGGCTCTGCCATGTTACTCACTGATAGCCCCCGGGGCTTCCTGTCGCAGCCCTGTCTCTGACCATGTCCATCCTCCAGGGGAGGAGCTCACTATTTGAGAATTAAGTCGAGGATGGCAAGTACCCACATTGGGCAAGCCACTGCAAACCGCATCCAGGCTTGCAACCAGGACAGACATGTTCACTGGAAAGGCTATTCATTAAGCGTCATATTCCAAGGTATCGTGTCAAATGCTCGGGACACAACACTATGTTTCCTTGAAAACCCCTGATTTCTTTTGTCTCTCCACGTCGCCGGAGCTAGACAGTGTCGAGACTTTGATTTGGGTTCCGCAGTGGCGGGCTATTCTGGGAGGAACGGAACTTAAAGAGGCTCCGCATTTGCCAGAGATGGCAGCCACGCTGGCTGGGGCCAGAGTGCTTGGATGTGACGCAGCTATTGTTTGTGAAAGAGATTTGATGCTTCATTAGAGAAAAACTGTGTACAGAAACCTGGCAGAGATTTCTTAATGGCATTCTGATTAAAGGAGCAAACAACCTAAATGCCAGATTAGTAGCATTTCAGGCAGGAATGCACGGTGGGGACTGCATTTCTATTTTTTCCTTTCCCTCAGCCTTGCTTGGCAGCATACATTTGTCACTTTGAAGAAATGAGAAAGGGGCCAGTTGATATAGCAGAGAAGGAGCTGGAAGGGAGAGCAAAGCGTGGAAACTTGGAGCTCTCTGGCAGTCTAAGGGGCAGGTTGGAGATTCTGACAGGGTGTAGCAACTTCCAGAATCCCAAAATAAAAGTCTAGACAGGCCAGTGGATCACCTCGGAATGTAAGTCTATGCTGATGTGCATGGGTCTTCCCACTGGGAACTTTCCAGAATGGTTGAGAAGGGACCCCCCAGCCCCCTGTCCTAGGCCCTCTGAGAGATAGGGCTGTCATGTATGTGAGTAGTCACCAGTTTTCTCCTTTGGCCTCAGAACATGGAAGAGCCAGTATCAAGGGAACCAAGGTTTCTCCCCCAAAACCATGCTTCAGGAGTTGTGGCTGTCCCCCCACCCACCCCGCCCCTCTTTTAACAAACTCATTAGGGAGGTGGGTAAGTTCTCTTTTAGACCTTCAACATGGGGTGATATTCCTGGGCAGGGAAGCAATTTTAGCTGGAGGTCTTTAAGAATCTTGTTCTATGGACAATGAGGAAAATTTCCTCTACCTTGGTAAAAGTTGCCTTTTAAAATGTCAATCAAATCAACTGTAAATTCCTAACTCCTTCCCACGGCCTTGGCCCCATCACTCAAATGCGTCAGCCGCGCTGGCCTTCTTGTGGCTCTGTAAGCACACCAAGCTAGTTCTTACTCCAGGACCTTTGTTTCACTATCTCCTCTGCCTGGAGTGCTCTTCCCTGGCCTGGGGAAGGCGGGCCCTTTGCATTCTTCACATCTCAGCAGAGAAGTCCCCCATCCTCTGACACCAGCCCGCACCCCTACTCCTGCCCCTGTGCTGCTAACTTCCTCCATAGTCCTTAATGCGGTGAGGAGCTGCTCTTTGTTCACTGGATGGCTCACTTGCCTGTTGCATCTCTGCCTGCTGGAACGTGCGTTCTCAGAGGACAGGAATCGGGATGGCCCATTCAGCGCCTGCAGAGGGCAGAGTGCAGTCAGGGAAACAGGGCGGTTCAAGAGATGGAGGTAAACATGGGGAACTAGGTACCCCAGTGTGGGAAGAGTGGAACGGCCAAACAGGCCACCGTCGGGCAACCAAGAGGTCAGCAAGAGAAGGGGGCTGGGGCCCGGGAGGCAAAGGGAGGAGGTGGTGTGCTGGAGGAGACTCAGTCACTGCCCACTGCCGTAGAGAGAGGGGGTGAGGGGCTTGTGGACTCATCTCCTCCCTTCCTTCTACCCTCTGGGGCTCCCATTGGCTGAATCCAGTGGCAGCCAGTTGGCGGCGGGTGGAGGGCGGGGCTTGGTGGAGTCAGCACCTGTGATCAGGAACAGAGCAGGGGGAAGGTGAGGACACTCAAGTGACTGGGGGCTTGCTCTCTGCCCAGTGGTCTTTGGCACACAATAGGTCCTCAGCCAGTAACTGTCGAATGAATGAACGGATGGAACACACCAGTCCACACGAGTCAGTCCCGTGTCAGTTCTAGTGGGGTCGATCTCGCCATTAAAGTGCCGGAGTCTAAGAGGGAGGCGCTCTGAGGACCGGGCCTGTCAGGCAGAGACCCCCTTCAGCCCTGGCAGGCTCCGAGCCTGCTGTGTCTTCCGCCTCTGTTGCTCTACCCAGAAGAGGGAGGAGGAGTCTTATTGCTGGAAATATTCTTTCATGAGCCCTTTAATCTGAGCCCGCTGACACTTTTATATGTGTGGGGTATGTTACTTGGGGAATTCCTTGGATGACAATTTTAAACCTTCGTTTCTTTGTTCAGTTTTAAAGTTTGTGACGTTTGAGACCCTTCCCAGAGCCCTGGATTTATTCCCGGTGCCAGGGTGTTACAGGAGGAGCTCAGTTGGAGGTGAATTCCATGTTCCTAGTGACCTTTATCTGGTGACCCTGGGGAAGTTATTTAAGGTACCAGAGGCTCTACTTGTCTGTAGGGTAGAGTTAAGAACACCTGGAAGGGAACACGAAATAATGAAATGAATGACCCAAGTTAAGCACCGTCATATATATGAGACACTTGAAAATGTTCATTCCTTTCCCCCAAATTCTGGGAAATGGCTCAAGTGTCCCCTATCCCAGGCCCCCTAGCAGCTCATCCCAGCCTCTCGGTTGATTTTCAGGTTTTCTTCTGCTGATTATCTGCCATGGAAGAGCTTGGTTGTAGCAAAGGAGTTGGTTGGCCACCTAATAATACATCTTCTCATGGTGACATTTGGCCCTGCTAAAGGAGTCATTGTGGGTTTTCCATGAATTTTCCTTTAAACGTTTTCTGCATTACAAAAAAAACAGGTGGTCTGCCTGAACTGATTTATGTGGGTAATTTATGGAGTGCATGTTTTTCTCTTCTTTTCTTCTTTCCTTTTGCTGAGGTGGTGCCTTTGCTACCTTGTCCCTGGAGTCTTGCATGAGGGTTGATTTGAGCAGCAACAGCTTTTCTCGTTTAAATGTTAGGGTTGACTGGTGCTTTATCAAAGATCTGTAAGTACCTTTTATTATAGGGATTCTCAGCAGGTTAGAATCCAGGGACACTTATTTAAACCTCTAATGACAATGATAACTGACCGGTAATTAAGGCATTTCTGGAAGCTACTTCAATTGAATTGCAGAAAGGATGGTAGCAGCCCATGGGGGCAGGCACTAAGGTTAAGAGAAAGAGTTGCGAGGGGAGGGGAGGTTCTGGAGGAGGGTTGGTGTGCTGTGTGGGGCACGTGTGTGTATGAACTTTCTTGGATTTCTGTCTGAATTGCTAATATGACAGTAGGTCAAGGGCGTCTTTTCCAGAGTGCTGCGTGTCTGGTGGGCATCCTACACATGGTTCTCCAGGCCTCGTTTCCACGGCCCCACCTGCTCAGCCTCACGGGACGCTGATGCGAAATGCACCATAGCTTTCAAAACCGTTAACGTCTCCCCTCACAATTCATAGCACTGGGTTTAATCAAACTTAGGATAACACAGACTCTTCCTCCCTTTGAAGAGTGCTGGTTAAGTCTTTTTGTCTCCTGCTCTTCAAAAGCAGAGTCATCGTGTTTTTCTTTTTGAGAGGTACCATCAGAGCTGTCAGAAAGTGGAATTTCCCACAAGACCAGAATTCCATCAGCCTTTAGTCATGACCTTCGTACTTTCAGTTTTGAAGGGCAAACTCGCCCTATTTTGAGCGTTGAAGGAAAACAGCTAGCTCTCGGTTACGGGTCTGTGCACTTAAATGGTGGCGTAATGGGATTAAAGTGCATGAAGACACAGCCCTTCCTCAGATGCCCCCTTTTAGGGCGGTGGCTCTCAGGCAGGAGGGGTGGGGGGGGACCCAGGCTTTCTGACCCTTGTTTAGTGGGAGGTTATAAAGCCTAATCTGACCTCTTTCTGTAAGCATGGCATTACATCCTCCATGCCCTTTTTATTTTAAAAGCACTTTAATATGTTATTTTACTTAATCTCCACTGTATCCGTTTAAAATTCTTATTAGATAATCAATAGCGTTCTTTTTTCTTCTTTTTTTAGTTTTAGACAGGGTCTCCTTCTGTTGCCCAGGCTAGAGTGCAGTGGCGTCACCATAGCTCACTGCAACCTCAAACTCTGGGACTCTAGAGGCTCATCCTGCCTCAACCTTCCAAGTAGCTGAGAATATAGGTGTGTGGCACCACACCCAGATAATTAGTGTTTTAAATATGATCCAATTTAGAAAAAAATGTGAAGTCATCTTCTGGAGACAAACCTATTCATGGGCCTTTTGAAAATTTTTATTTGTTAAGTTATCCTACAGTACTTGGTATACAAGTTTATGAATTTTGGCACATGCATGGATGCATGTAACCTCCACTGCAAATAGGATGCAGAACTGGTCCTTTACCCCATCAAACCCTCTCTTCACCCACAACCCCTGGCAACCAAGGGTCTGATTTTCGTTGCTACAGTTTTATCTTTTCAAGAATGTCAAATACGTAGAATCCACAGTATGTGAGCTTTTGAGACTGGCTTTTCTTGTGGACTTTCTTTTTTTTTTTTTAAGTTAGAACTTTTATTGAAAGTAAACAATCCATTGAACTCACCTATTTGCCAAATAATATACACAGTTAGACATTTGTAAAGATGATTTATTTTTTCTTTTGAGACAGGGTCTTGCTCTGTTGCCCAGGCTGAAGTACAGTGGCCTGATCATAGTTTCACTGTAACCTCTGATTCCTGTGCTCAAGTGATCCTCCTGCCTCAGCCTCCCAAGTAGCTACACCTGCCTATTTTATTTTTAAAATTTTTTGAGAGACGGAGTCTTGCTGTGTTGCCCTGACTGGTCTCGAACTCCTGAGCTCAGCCATCTTCTGACTTGGCCTCCCAAAGGGCTGAGATTACAGTCTTAAGTCACTGCACCTGGCTCACAAAGATAATTTTGGATAAGCAATGGGAGGCCATCTATTTCATCATGAAGGAAATTTTTTATGTAATGTTTTGGCAGTTCTATTTGTATTTAAACTATATGTACTAAACTAGTGTCATGCTGAAATAACAGCCATTAAGACATAAAACATTACATCACAGGGGGCAGGCACTTGTTAAAAACTCTATTATTTCATTTAAGCAAATACATATTTTGGGGGCTCATCTGTATCATTTCATCAAAGGGCCTAGTGGGCCCTTGTAGCTTCGGCTGCTGTTTGTTTCCCTTACGTAAGTGCACATGGCAGTTGTGTGCCTGGAGGGAGGCCAGGAATTCCAAGGTGCCTGCTGATCATCGGAATATTATCGACTTAGTGAAGTGTGCCCGAGTCATGGGGTCCTCTCAGACACCTGAGGCTTGCAGGCCATGGTGGGAGCCCTGTGCCTTTGGGGCTGGCTGAGGCTGGGAGAAAGGGCTGTCTGCATCAGGGGCGAGGTGCGGCTCACCTGCCAAGGGAGCAGTTGGGAGAATGGGGTTGGCGATCTTGATCTGACAGCCGACAGGAGACTCCCCAGGGAGTGGAGGAGATAAGCCCGTCAGGAGGCTTCTGCTGGGCTGGGCCCAGGACTGTCACAGCTGCAGGCAGGGTGCCAGTCCTTCCAAAAGGAGACTGAGCACGTTGCAGCATCCTTTCTGAAAGCACCGGGCAATCACAGGTGCCGTGGCTCGGTGAGGTGGCACCGACTATGTCGTGTGGTCCGCGGATGCCGGCCAGCCCTTCTTCCAGTCTAGCCAGGGGACGGCATTCGCTCTGGAGGCACAAGTTCTGGGTCGTGTTGCAGAATTTCATCTCTTTGTCTCTCAAAAAAGCGTGTTGAAACAGGAGGAAGGGCGTCTTTTATTTTAAGCCTTAGGTCTTCCTTAATCGGTCAGTCCATTGGCCATAACTGATAGCTGTTATTAACCATTATTGAGAGGTTTTAGATTATCGAGTGTCCTGCAGGTCAGAGCAGCAGTTCTAGAGCCAAACCACTGGAGTCCAAGTCTCACTTAAGCATCTGGGGGACCCCTGGGCAAGTGGCCAACCTTTCTGAGCCTTGGTTTCTCCATTGATAAAATGGGGATAATAATTGTTCCCCCCTCATAGGTTTGTTGTAATGAATAAATTAGTCAATAGATGTAAAGCAACCAACAAATACCAGCCTTTCATTATGAATTAATTTGAGGACTCCGTATTTCAGGACCTCCACTGCTGAGCTGTCGCGTTCAGATGGAGAATTGCTCATCAGTCTCAGAGTCTCACATTGGAGGGAAACACGCTGAAACACGAATACCTAGTGATGTACCCAGGACTAGAACTAGAGGTGTCCCTTCGCTCTTAATCCCTCTCTTCACAGTGCAAAGCAGAAAGCTGATTATCTGTATAAACTGTTTACTTTGGGGCACTTTGTTAAATAGAAGTCTTTTTTTTTTTTGCTTATTCAAGCACAGATTGCTATTAACTAGATATCTTCAGTAACCTGGATTCCCACTTCTCATCAAGACAATAGTCATTAATTTTTAGATCAGCAACTCTAAGTCGCTGGAGAAAGATGTCACTTACTTCAGCCGAGTTTTAGCATTTAGTGTGTTTTTGCCGTGCTCGTTGTCCTGTGCGAGGACCATCCATGTACGTAGAAGGGATGGCGCAGAGTTAACTGCAGTGTGTGCTTACTGAGAGCTTTCTGTTTGCTGACCACGTGTGACAACAGAGGTTACTGCCACTCGATCCCCTCGGCCAGCCCAGCTGGGTCAACGTGTTTCGCTCTGGTGTTCGCCCTTTCCATCAAGTTGTTCCAGTGGCCAACAACCTGGCTTGGTGATGACAAGCGTGTTAATAGCGGAGCTCAAGATAAGGCCGTGGTTACTCTCTTTGCGCTGAGAGTTTGCCGCCTGGCTGTTGAGTGATCCAGGGACCTGTTAGCCCTCTGAGCTAGCGCGTGGAGCTGCGGGAGTGGGAAGAGCATTTGGCGCCTTCAGCTTGCACGTGTGTGTCACCGCTCCTCACTCCCCAAGCCGCCACCAGGGAACCTCTGTTTCTCTCTTTGCAGATGATCTTCATGCCAACTCCCATCTCAAAAATAAGTGCTTGTGATTTGGAAATACCTTTTCTTAGACACGCAGGCGGTGTTCAGAATTTTGGCTGAAGCTCAGTATACAAACCAGATAACTCCTGATCGTCCAAATTAATGCTTTGTAGTCAAATTTAGGATTCCAGATTGGCATCTCCCATCACTGATCAAGTTTCTGGACTAGACAGCATCCCCTAACATTGCTAAAGCAAATGCAACAGGGAGAGGAGGAATTCACATTGATGAGTGCTTGGCTCTCTGTGCTTTCCTGAAGCAGGCACCATTCATGTGAAGGTTGTGGGGGTGGGGATTATGCACTGCTTCTGAATTATTTGTGTAAGAGGCTTAGCCCTTTGAATGTGAAGCAGCAGTAGTTGTTTTTACACGCAGGGAAGGGTCTTGGTGCACAGAGAAAACTCTTTCCGAATGTTCATCTTTGCATTTCATCGTCTCATTAGAGCAGTGCAAACGCTGAAGCATGAATGAATGGGTCTGTGGCTGAATGGGTTTGGATTTGCTGAGCAGGCCAATTTGGGAAAGCGTTCTCGATTCCCCTGCTGTTTCCCGTGTATAGACACCCTTCCTAAGTGAATGTGGCATTTGTATTGGATGAAGGCCATAGCTGAGTATGAAACGTGATTACATGTCTACTCTAATCCTCAAAAGGCAATGCTTTCCACTTAGGGTGTTTTAAAGGACATGTGTACTGTTGGACTCGCACAATATTTGGGTTAAAGGCATTTATAGATGGAGATGGAAGGTAAGAACCATCAGCTTAGAAACCTAACCTCAAGAGAGATAGGGGTCTGAGCGAGGGTGCATAAGGTTTTAGTAACCCCCCTGTGTTAGCTCATCTTGTGTTGCTTTAAAGGAATACCTGAGGCTGGGTAATTTGTAAAGAAAAGAGGTTTATGTGGCTCACGGTTCTGCAGGCTGTGAAAGAAGATTGGCCCAGCATCTGCTTTTGGTGGGGGCATAAGGGAGCTTCCAGTCAAGGCAGAAGGCAAAGGGGGAGCAGGTGGGTCACATGGGGAGAAAGGAGCAAAAGAGAGAAGGAGGGGTGTCATGCTCTTTTAAACAACCAGCTCTCTTGTGAACCAATAGAGCAAGAGTTTACTCATTTACTCATTATCATGGGGAGGGCACCAAGCCATTCATGAGCGATCTGGCCCCGTGAACTAAACACCTCCCACCTCCAACAGTGGGATCAGATGCCAACATGAGACCTGGAGAAGACAAACATCCAGACCATATCACATCCCTGTACACACACACACACACACACACACCCCATCCCTAGTCAGATTTGCAAAGATTTACTGATATGCTAATAGCATTGCTGCTTGCTAGGGGAATTCTCCGATCTGCAAACCCCATGAGTTCTAATGCCTTACTCTGCAATTTTAAAAATGAATGGGCAGAATTAATTGGGAACCCTCCTTCCAAGGGAATGTTGGAAGTATTTTTAGGTGCCATGGAGCACTGTTTGTTTGTGCATAAAACCCCACAAAGTGCAATGGAAGTTACTCTAGATGACATCGTGAGAGCTGGGTATTACCAGGGGTACGTGGCATGATTTTAGGTGGTACCCTGGCCTAGCCTCGGATGACACAGACTTACACAGTAAGAGGGTTATGTTTCCTCTTACATTCTCTTTACCACAGGGAGAAAGTCTCCCTGCATTCTACGAGGTCTTTCCCACCTCTCTAATCCCTGGTAACCAGCCTTACGCCTCAGGCTCTGAGTCTTTGCTGGAGTGACAATATGGTGGAATTTAAATTATCTGGGTTTTCTTTTTTGCTGAATATTTAGAGTTACTTTCTTATTATAGCAAGTGAGATGGGCTTTCCATTTCTAGTAGTAGTACAAAGTTCCATTAAAAAATAAATTTAGAAGGATACAATTCAAAGAAAAAAATTAATTAATTGTGCAGGTGGAACTCCATTATTTGTTGTCAGGGCAGGACACAGATGATGGAGGTGAGGAGACCCTGGCACTAGGAGCTGATGACTACCTTGATTACAGAGGGAGGCAATAGGACGGGTTCCTCCCTCGGCGTGTAAACAATACCCCTATTTCCAGCAGAGGAATGGTGATCGCTGGCCTTAACGGATGCACTATGCTAAGTAAGTACTTTTCATGCATCTTATTTCCTCATTCACATAACCCATGAGACGGGTATTATAACAATCCTTTTGTTTGAAAGATGAGGAAACTGGAACTTGTAAGTAGTAACTGACTTTTCCAAGGACACATGGCCAGTGAGGGGCAGAGCCGGCATTTGAACACAGGGAATTTGATTCCAGATCCCCGCACCTCACCCTATGCCTATCCACCTCACTTTTAACATCTAGTAACAGTCCCAGGGAAATGTAACAAGAGAAAATTCCAGTCATTCCAGTTCACTACCTGCTGGCAAACTGAATTCATTGTGAGGGCAACACATTTGATAAAAAGGCAAAACACCAGCCTAAATTTAGGCAGTCAACTTAGGCAGACCTGTGTGGAATACCGGTGTGATGTCGTTTTCACGTCTGTTTCAGTGTCTGCTCCATTTCTCTCTGGCCACTGCCTGTTGAAAATTGATTCACGTTCTTGAAATCCCTACTTTGGTCATTAAAGATCAGATTTTCTTATTCTTTCTCTCTAAGTCTGGATCACCAAAGCCTTTGGATTTGGAATATACTTGGCTTTGCATATTTATGCAATGATATGAAGTTTTTTTTTAATGTCAAAGGGGTGGGAGGGGGGAGGCGGGGGTGAGTAAATGCACACCTAGCAGGTACAATGCACACTATCTGCGTGATGGACACACTTATAAGTTTGATTCAAATCGTACAAAAGTAATTCATGTAACCAAAACGTTTGTACCCCTGTAATATTTTGAAATAAAAAATGATAAAAAACAAAATAAAAAAATGAACTTTAAAGGAGAGATCCTTTTACAACTAGACTTGATTTAGAGTTCATCAGCAATTTTCTTACATATTTAGCACGAGTATTGTAGAATAATATATGCTTTCTAAAAATATACATGTTCTGCTCAGCTGAATGCATTTCTTTCTTTTTTTTTAACTTTTCTGGGTAAATTTCAAGAGCATCAGGATATTACTTAAGTTGGTAGATTTTATTAAACCTCCAAGAACATAATTAACTCATTTTACAAATTGTTAACGCTTGCGGAAGTTCATGATAAACACGACCGCTTAAGACCATTTTGTGAGAACTGCAAAAGGCAGTTTGTTAATACTGGTCCTGTTTTTTGATATTGTGAGAAATAAATGAATGTTTATCACTAGCTGTTATAATCTTAATTTGAGAATTCTTTAAAAGGCAATTACATATATTTAGAGGAGCGCTGGCATTTAGTTCAATGTTTTCAGCTTAACAGAGTGGCCCCTCAAAGAGGATTACAAAACTGGGCCAAGCAATTCAAAGATAAATTTGATTTGGTTCTGCTGTAACTTTAACATTTTAATATGCTTGTATGACTGTTCCGGCAAGTGTTAACAGCTCTTGTCCGGTGAAATAACCAAGCAGCAAGTGGAGAGTCGGAGAACAGCCTTTATTCAGCCAGCAGACTTAGCCAACTTCTAATCTTCTGACCGCCCCCTTCCTTGGTCTCCTCCAATTTTTATACCCTTGGTAGGACTCAAAAAGCGTCCAATCAGCAACAAGCTTTAACATCCAATCAGCAACAAGCTATAACTCCAATCAGGAACAAGCTATAATGTCCAATCAGGAACAAGCTTTAACATCCAATTAGGATCGCCCGAGCAGCGGGGCCGTGGAGGGGCCTGGAGCGCTGCAGCGGGACCCAGAGCAGGAGCGGCAGGGAGGCGGTGAGCAGCTGCGTCCCACTTTCCCTGTCATGATAACCTAGCTCATTTTAAGAAATAAAAAAAAATTACCAATAGGCAATCTCAACCTCTGTTCAATTGCATTTTACTCTACCCTTCCAGGGGCCTGGAGGATTTTGTTCCAGGAACTTTAGTTCTCATAGCCTATCGCGGGGGCTGTATTTCCAGTTGCAGAGTTCTGCAGTGTGCCTCGCTTCTTCTGGTCACGACTATAACCCAGTCGCCTTTTTGGAACCATTAGGAGTTATCCTTCTCTTCCTCGGCCCTGAGTGTCACTCCCTCGGTGTCTGGTCTCTGGTCATAGTGTCTTTTGCCCAATTTTCCAACCTGCCAGTCTTTCTTGCCACTGGGCTTTGCACATGCTGTTCCCTCTGTTTGCACATGCTGTTCCCTTTGTTTGCACATGCTGTATTCTTTTTCTCCTCTTCTCCTTATTCCCCTTCCCCAAGAACACACATTTTTACCCAAACAGCACCTACTCATCCTTCAGATGCCAACGCAAGTGCAACCTTCTCAAAAGCTTCCCTTTACTTGATCCCTTGTTAGCAGCTCTCCTAGCATTTTGTTCTGTGCTTTCATGCCTTTCTTTCATTTTGGGTTCACATGTTCATTATTGGATGAGTGTCCATTTCTCTCATTAAGTTACATTGTGAAGTTTCCCGAAAGCAGCTACTGTCTGGTTTTCTGCACAGTTCTAGCCCCAGCATCTAACTCGGCATTCGGTTCATAACGAGCGCTCCTTTAAGCATTTGTGGACTGAAGCGTCATGAACACCTGTGTTCTGTCACTCTTCCCTCAATGCCAAGGACTCCAACGCTGGACTGCCCTCCTTGAATTCACACAGAAGTGGCCTCTGAAGGGCCCACAGAGTACCTGGCAGGTGCTGGACTTTATCAACAGGGAACGCCGCTGTCCCCGTCAAGCTGCCAAACTTGACAGGCACCAGCCTGGTTGGCTGTGGGGCCTTTGGGGTTTCTTCTGGGGCAGCCGGACAGCCAGGCTGCAGCAGGCTGGCTGCTCTGGAAATGAAACCTGCCCCCTCCACCCTCCTTCTCCAGCCAGAGCGAGAGGGTTTTAAGTTCCATCTACAGCTCTGATATCGGCAGAATAGAAAATATAAAGTTCTTATGGAAATTGCTGGTACAGAAAGACATTGCGGATGAAGAAGGACAATGGACATTCACTGACCATGTCGCGGGCAGTATGCTCGTATACATAGCCATTATCTCCTTCCATTCATCCAGTATCACAGATTAGGAAACAGGAACACCGAAAACTGGGTAAAGGGCTGGTATTTAAGCTAGGGTTGTTTTGCTCCAAAGCTTATGTGTTTTCCACTACATCTTCTTCCAAAAAGGAACTCTGGCTTATCCTGCCAGAGGAGGGAAGGTGTTTCTTATCAGATCTCCTACCTCTTTGTTGTTGCAGACTGCAACCTGGGGTGGAGGGTGGGGGGAGATAGTCAGGACTCTTAGCAGGGCAGGAGAGATGCACAGTTATCTCATAGAAGAAACCTGTCTTTCATTTCCCTGGCTGTCACCTCATCAACAGGGTCCCACAGTCCATGAGTTCAAGCTAGAGGAACTCAAATACACCTGCCTCCCGCACACACGAGCCATGGTGATATGAAAACCAGGGGACAAAGATCAGCAAAGGCTTCCAGAAGGAATGCTTGGCCTAAGCTCTGGAGGAGGAGTGAGAGTCACCTGATGAAGGAGGACAGGCTGGAGGGTGGCGGAAGGGAATGCTCCAGAGTGAACAGCATTTGCAAAGGCCTGGTGAGGCGGAGAGGAAGGTACTCCTGGGTCACCGAGGAAACTCCAGCGCGGCTGGGCCTTGCAGCAGGGCGGGCGCCTGATGCCAGATGTCAGGGCCATGCCAGGGACCATCCTTTTGGGTAAAGAATGAAGGGGTGAGGGACAGGATCTAGGTGATGGGAGGAAAGTGGGAAAAGTCGAGGAGAAAGGTGAAGTAATAGTTATTAAAAATAAAAGAGCATATTTTAAGGATAGTGGCAGAACCAGCCAGTACTGAGGGTTAGAAAAATAAAGCATGACAATGAGTCTAACCTTCCTGTTAACCTGTACTGAGGTCTCCCTGCCTTTTATCATCATCAGTATTATAACATCCAGACGTGCCCCTGCCACCCAGTCCTAGGTTACCATTAATCTATTTTTTACTAATCTATTTTCAGGCTTCTATAGATTTGCCTAATCTAGACATTTAATGTAAATTGACTCATATAATATGTAATCTTTGATGTCTGGCTTTTTCCCATAGCATAATGATTTTGAGGTTCATCCATGTTGTAGCAGGTGCCAATACTTCATTCCTTTTTATTGCCGCTCGGGTACTTCTTGACCCCCAGAAAAGAGCATCTTGTCACAGGACAGTTCCCAGTTCCCAGATGTGGCTGGAGCAGGGAGCCATGGAGTTAGTGATTGTATTCAATCCTGTTGGATCTCAGTGGTTTAGATCAAGTTAGCTTGGACGCAGGCCTCTCAGTTTCTTGCTTGCCCTGCTGAGCAGCAGCCACTCTCTAGCTATGTATCCCTGTTAGGTTCTGGATCCTGGGTTCCTTCTATTCAGGGTCACTATGTACAGTTGTGTAGGTTGAGCACTGCACAAGGGTGGCCAGCTAAAGGGATAAGGAAGAGCTCAAATACAGTCATCCTACCTGCCAAGCCATGGGCCCCAGAATGGGGCTGTGTCCAGTCAGAGGGGGAGGGTGCCTTTTTCTAACCCATGCAAAGCTTCGTATGGACTTCTGGCAGTCTTTGGGAAGGAATGCAATTATGTCTTTGGCACTTGTCAGAGCTGAGATCTTGGACCCAGTTAACATGTCTTATAGTTGAGTTAACAAGATTGAAGTGGTGAAAAGATAGAGGAAAAAATTACAGACATTTTCTAATTTATGGATTTGTTCTTGTAAGAAAAACTTCCCTACTTTGTGTTCAGAGATCTACAGCTCTACCACAAGCAAAAGGCATTTTCAACCTCTTAATTTTTCCCGTCAGTTCTCTTGTGAGTTCTAACATCTCTTGCTGTTTCCATCTGTGCTTCCAATTTTGGGGGTTGAGTATTTCTGAGGTTGAATTGGTGTTGAAAAATAATTTTCATGAAAGGGTAAAATCATGACTTTCAGATATCAAAATGAATAAGTGTTAAAAATTTTATTCTACTGCTTAATCAATAAGAGAACCAGGCAGATATTATAACCAGTTGGAAAGAACAGACACATTTATAGAGCAGGACTATTGAAATGAGTGTGCAAATGAAGGAAAAACTGGCTTACTTCCACAAGGGGAGGGGAAAAGTCAATTGAGTATCTCCTGGACAGGACAGAATCTGCATGTCTATAGACAAGAGTTATTTCCATTGCTATGATGTACAATTTGGAGAATTGTAAAATCACTTCTATTCAGTCAGAATCAGATAACCCAGGGTGGTATTCTCTGTAGTCTGACAATACATCCTTCTCTATGGAAACATACATTTCCCCCTGCATTGCTGATTTGTGGTGTTTCTAGAACACTGGCAAACATAGATAAGTTTTTATCATTCCACTTGAGATTTCAAGATAAGGACAAGATTTTCTTCAGGTTCCAAGTGGTTTTTGGTATATGGTGTTCTCTATTAGAGGAAAAAGATTCTGGAGGGTTTAAAAGGCAACTGGTTGGTTGCTCGGTGTGGTGGCTTGCATCTGTAATCCCAGTAACTCAGGAGGCCAGGCTGGGAGGATCACTTGAGGCCAGGGAGTTTGAGACCAGCCTGGGCAACATAGTGAGACCCCATCCTTACAGAAAATAAAAAAATCAGTGGAGTGCAGTGGCATCGTCCTGTAGTCCCAGCTACTTAGAAGACTGAGGCAGGAGGATTGCTTGAGCCCAGGAGTTCAAAGCTGCAGTGAGCTATATAATTGCATCATTGCACCTGAATCTGGGTGACAGAACAAGACCTGTCTCTAAAAAAAAAAAAAAAAAAAAAATGCAAGTGTGGGACCGGAGGGAGGCACCTATTAGACTAGAGACTGGGGAATAAGGTTTGGATTTTATTCTTAAAATCATCACATACTTCCTGTGTGAACTTTGGGCTTGCCATTTATCTCCCTGCCTCTGTGAGACAGGAAAATAAGTATTATCTGTAAGCGCATTGAGGTTCCCTGATGAAAGGTACCAGTTAACTGCAAAGTGTTGTTATTAATTTGCCCAGCCCTGACCTTTGTCTTCTTGCTGGGATTTTGACGCCCTGGGCAGATTTGTCTTCCAAATCTTCCATCTCTTCTCTCTTCCCACGGTTACTTTCCACGGTAGTAGGTGGGGACCCCACCATGGGATTAAGTATTTTCGGTGCCTGCATTGGGATTTTTCTATTTGCTCTTGAAAAAAAAAATCTGTTAAATCTGTTATAAAAAGCCTTAAATATCCTCCCCAGTTTCTTTTCTTTCCTCTAAAATGTTTAAGTAAATAGTTGATGGGATAATTATTCCAAATGTAGTAGAGTTCATATTGTCTTAAAAGACTGGCTAGAAATTCAAAAATTAGTCTTGTCAAAGCTTAATGAAAGTCGGTGGCTCTGCCAGCCCAGGGCTGCAGGTGGTGTAAAGGAAAGTTCTGGAGCTTCCCCCTGCCTCCACCCAAAAAGTATGGGAACACTTCCAAGATCTACTTGTCTAGAATTGACTGTTCCTGTTAATCACAAGGGGTTCTTCAGGTATGTTTTCACCGTGTGGGAAAAAGCCATTTTTATAGGCATGTCCTTAACATATTTGTGATATAATATGCTGTGTGTCTACTTAATTAGCTCCACTTCACAAAACTAACTAACAGAGGGATGGATAATAGTAGGTGGAAGATTTATTTTTCCTTTTAGCTATGATGCTATAATGACTTTACTATACCTCGATTTTCCTCCTGGGCTGAGGTAATATTCTTTAATAAAAAAATCTTAACTTTTACCACAACAAATCCTGTATGCCTCCCTTTAATTGTTGAGTTGCTTTGGGTGACCCCATAAGGCAGAAAAAATCATTTTTGTCTTCACTGTCATTACCAATTTCCATAATACGGGGTTGGGGCTGGATTGTGGAGACGGCTTTGTTCTTTTCCAAATGCACGACTGAGGAACAGTAGCAGCAGCTCAATCCAGTGCACTAAGTATTTGCTGCCTTTTGGGATGCAATGCTACGGCTCATTTATACTTCACACATTTATCACTTTTGATAGATTATTTTACCAGCCATTCTAGCCACGCTGATCATCTGCTTCTCAATTCCTAAGGTGTTTAATATCTCTCTTACTGACATTTCCATTTAACCATACACAATCTGCTGTGGTTGTTCATCTATTTGTTGGGTATTTATTTTGTCTCCCCATGGGAAATATAAATTCTTTAAAGCTGCGGTCCCTAACCCCTGGGCCGTGGCCTGGTACCGGTCCTTGGCCTGTTAGGAAAGAGGCCATGCATCACCGCCTGAGCTCCACACCATCCTCCCCCACCCATGACACCCCACCCCCCCCACCCCTGGTTTGTGGAAAAATTGTCTTCCATGAAATAGGTCCCTGGTGCCAAAAAGATTGGGGACCCCTGCTTTAAAGGAGAGAATCATATTTTATGTTTCTCTTTTGTCCTCTATAGCACTAGCAGGTGGCCAGAGTCACAGTAGGTGCTGAGAAAATTATTTTCCAATTACCTAAGTATAATGACATTAAGTAGACTTATGCTAATTTATATAGATTGTCGCCAAGGTCTACAACAGAGCATGATGATTATATACATACAATCAGAGTACAGACAAGAAATTTTCTAGGCTCATTTTTTATTTGTTTGTTTGTTTGCTTGTTTGTTTTTTTTGAGACAAGGTCTCACTCTATTGCCCAGGCTGGAGTGCAGTGGCGCCATAATAGCTCACTGCAACCTCAAACTCCTGGGCTCGAGTAATCCTCCTACTTCAGCCTCCTGAGTAGCTCGGACCACAGGTGCATATCAGCATGCTTGGTTAATTTTCTGTTTTTTGTATAGATGGGGTCTCACTATGTTGCCCAGGTTGGTCTCGAACTTCTGACCTCAAGCAATCCTCCTGCCTCGGCCTCCCAAAGTGTTGGATTATAAGCTACTGTGTTTGGCCCCCATGCTGATGTTTGGGTGAGAATGGGCATGGTGTGATGTTAGCTGAATGGACAGCTCATGGCACTGATTAATGGAAAGGTGTAAACCTTTAGTGTTTTGGATAGAAAGGAGACATCTCTAGCATCCCTTCTTCCCTTGGACTCTTACAAACTGAAAGGTCTCAACAGCTCATGTCCAGGAGGATACTGTAATAATCTGGTAGAAAATGATGATGTCTCGGACCTAGTTTGGGGCAGTGGAGTGGTCAGAAGTGTGGTCTTCAGGATCTATTTTGATGGTACAGCCAGTTACATGGAGAAAAGATTAGGACCCTTTTAGTGATTCCAGAGGTCCAGAGAGTGAGTCCCAGGAGGAATGCCATCCTCGGTTTAGAGATGCTTTGTGTCCTCAGAGGCCAGTTGTCTGGGAAGATCTTGGGTACCTGTGTCTTTGCTGTGGTCAGTGCCAGCCTCTTGGACAGGTTGGCATGCAGATCGTGTGTTGGAGAAACTGTTGCGGTCCTCTCAGCTGATTCCTCTTCCTGGGGAGGTGGCATCAATCATTCAGTAGTTTTAAAAATGCATCAGCTTAGGGACAGTCCCCTCCCACCCCCATCCTGGTCCAGCCACATCATGGAAAAGTTATTCCGGTGCAGCCTCTGCATTTTGCATTAATTGACCTTTTAATTGTGAGGGGCTGAGTCTGAGATCCAGGGCACGAAGGTCCAGGGAAGGACGCTTCTTGTTAGAGTTTGGCTTGGAGCACAGTCCTGCAGACATTGCAAATGGACCCTGTCAGCCACTCCTCACCTCCTGGGCTTTTTCCTGGGGAAAGCAAGGCTCTCTGTGAGGCAAGGATGACTCTCTGAGGATATCTCAGCAGACCTAGGGCAGAGATGTAAAAGAGAAAGAATGAACCATGTGGCCAGCTGGCATCTCAGGAAGGTGCTGTGGTTTGAAGAATCCTAGCTGCGTGCCATGTACTGGATTGTGGGATGCTCTAAAAATTTCCTAGCAGCCCTGGGCCTCAGTTTCCTCAGCAGCTATAAAGTGGGGATAATAATAATAAGATCTATCTCCTAAAATTTTGTGTGTGGATTACATAAGGTAATATAATATTTAGAATAGTGCCTGGCACAAAATATGTACCACATTTTGCTGGCTATTAATATTTTATCATTAATTTATAATAGGATAGGTTATATATTTATTGTATTTAGTTATTATATATGTATGTGTCATTAGTATATTCTCAAGCAAGTCCCATTCACTAACCTTTTGATACTCACCCCCTGCGGATTTGGGTCAGGGCAGTTGCTGGATCCATCCGTGTGTGGACAAAACTTATGCATAATACAGACATGCCGAATTGAGTGCCTATAACGCCTGGCTCTGTGTTGGAAACTTCACATCCACGATCCACAAACCTGTGGTGTCTATTTTAGAGGTGAAGAAACTGAAGACCAGAGGCTTAAGCAACTTCCACACAGCTAGGGTTAAAATCAGGTCCCTTGACTCCAAGCCCAGTCCCCTCTCCACGGACAACAGTGTTTACGAACTGGGCCAGCGAGTGTTCCCTGATGTCTGCAGTACGCAGTTTGCTGTGTGGCAAACTGCGCCCAGGCAGTTACTCTTGACTCGGATCAACATTCTGGATTTGCAAGTCTGGGGTTAGGCCCAGGCATCTGCATGTTAGCAGGCACCTGTGGGAGCTTCCAGAGCAGGCGGCCTTGGAGGCATGCTTGAGGCGTGATGGCGGAAGGTATACAAAGGATGGCCTCAGTGCCTGGGAGGTCTTGTTTCCGAGGTGATCATCAGGTTAAATGGCAGTGCCCAGCAGGTGCCGCCTCTGTGCATGTCTGCAACGCTCCCTCAAGAATCACCCCAGCTAACCCGGGAGGACCGTTGTGGTATTCCTATTATTCAAGCTCAGAGAAGGAAGATGTCCTGGGAGGAGGCAGAAATGGCCAGGAAAAGCTTCTGGAATAGAGCTCCACAGACCGGTAGGATCTGTGGATATGGAGAAGAGGCATGAGGCGGGGAAGTGGGGCACCTTTTAAAGAAAGATTCAGAGGTAGAAGGAACCTGGCATGGGGTCAGGCTGGTGAGAAATCCCAGTGGGACATTTTCCCCCTCTACCTAGTGACCTGAAGACCCGTTCTGCAAAATCAGTGGCTCTTCCACTTGCCTTCCTCCGCTTGCACCAAGGAGGCCCTTGCAGGAGAGATGGAAGGTGGCGTGACCTTCCAGGGCTGAGTGCATCAGTGGCTTGGGCCTTGGTGAGGGCTGGGCCCCCCTGCTATCCTCTCCCCCTGGCGCTGCTGTCCTGTGCTGCTCTCTTATCCCTCTTGCCCTTCTGCCGACTGATGATGGTGGACCAGTGCAACCTGAGAGCTTCCTGGAGATACAGGTGATGTCCATGCATTTTGTGGGGTTTGTAGTGGTTTTATGTCTTTTGTTTGCACGTGGTTAGGCCAGCCGTGCTCTCTCTGGGGGAGCAACCACTGAGCCTATGGCAAGAGGAAGGCAGGCCCTCTGGGCTTTTGGAACTTCCTTCCTCTTCATCCACCCTCCTGATTTTGCCTCTGTCTCTGACTCATGGTAAGGACCTTAGACGATCAATTCCTCACCGTGTCCCAATTTTCTCCCCTAAAATGCAGGCCCAGGACTAGGTGATCTACTTCTCTGAGTCATATTCATTGACTGGTTTTAACCCAATCTTTGGAACTATCCTTGGTGTTCGGTTCCCTTGGCTTTGGGAAAACTCCCTCCTTCTCTGTTAGGTAGGTACTGGACTAAGAGCCCAGATTTTCTGGGCTCATTCCTTTTTCACCTCCTGCTAGACTGCAGCTAGTCAAGAAGTCAAGAAGGGGGCTCCCGAAGCCCAGCACCACTCCCTCAAATCCGAGCTCCTGAGCCTTCAGTTGGCACGTGCTCTTCCGGGTCTCAGCCTTCCAGATGAGAAGGACCTGCCTTCTACATGCTTGATCCAAGCATTGCCCAGGAAAGAGATTCTCAGATGAAAAGCCCTTCCGCATGCAAGATAATCATTGCCAAGCTTTTGTACTGATGCGCAGATCTGAACAGAGACCTTCTGATTAATCGCTGTGTATTAAGCTCTGGAAGCAATGGGAGTTGATGTCCTGGAATGGCAGACACTGTGGCAGGCCGAGGCCCACCCATCTCAGTCTATATCATGCCCCTGCTCAGCTCCTGTCCCTCCCAAGCTCACCGCGAGATGACTTCTGTGGTAGTGAGGTTTACCTTCCCATAGAGAGGAAACCCTGGGGCAGTTGGCTAACCAACCAGACTGACTCCATTTCCTCTGACAATTGATAATGATTAATCACCTACATTCTCCCAGAGACTATCTTCCTTCTGTGTCTCTGGGACAGCAAATGGAGTCAGGCTTGGCCAGCCCAGCTTTGCGGCGTCCGGTCCAGTGTGCCTGTATTTGTGCTCTTGGCTTGTCGGCCGCCTTTGCTAGCATGAGATAGTGGGCCCTCCGCTAGGCATG
Source organism: Cheirogaleus medius (assembly GCA_008086735.1). Classification (NCBI taxonomy): domain Eukaryota; kingdom Metazoa; phylum Chordata; class Mammalia; order Primates; family Cheirogaleidae; genus Cheirogaleus; species Cheirogaleus medius. Next base: position 47,468,747 of record VBSM01003143.1, read on the forward strand.
GCTCAGCAGCTCTGCTAGTGCCTGTGCTTTATTGGGCAATAGATTAATACAGAGCACTGCCAAGGAAATAGAGAAATAGATAGGACAACAAACACATTTTTAACTGGGAAAATGGCTTTGTTTCTCAGTAGCGTCATTTAAATGATTAGCTCAATTATTGTGTAGGTTCCTTGATTGGGGAGGGAGGAGGGGCTGATTGAGCACACAGACAGGAAGAATAGCGTGGGGCATCCACACTGCCTCAGGGGGTTTGGGGATGGGGCGGGGATTTGTTTAGGAACCTAGGTCCTGAGAAAGGCTTGCATTTTAGTCATATGTGATACAAATTTTGCCTGTGTTTTAAGCCTATAAATAGCATGCGGTTCATGGCTGGCGATACCTGCATGCTATTAAAAAGTCACACGTGAAGGAGTTAGGAGAAATCTTCTATGATTTGTCATGGTCATTACCTGCATCCACATGGTTGGCTGTGGCAAGAGGGAAGGAGACCTTGAGAGGAAGCTCCTTGTTTGCAACACAGGTCTCCGCAGAGCCAAGAGGATGCCAGCCATCATCACAAAGGAAACCCAGGTGCAAGAGAGGGCAATAGAAAACAACAATAAATGAATTCTTTCTTTTCCTGTATGTACGTGTAAACACCACATTGTGTATGTCTTTTCATAACTAATTTCTAGAAGGGGTCTTTTCCCCACTGGAATATCAACTGAATTAAAGGGCTGTTGTCAGTTGTTCTCTGCAGTATCCTTCATACTGGGAATGATGCCCAGTGTATAGCAAGAGATCAATACATATGTGTGGAATAAATGAAATTATAAGTGGACTGCTTTCTACCCTCCAAATTCTATCCATTCTTTCTTCACAGCTTACCCACACTTCCCCCAGCTCCTTCCCTCTCTCTTCCTGTCTGAATGACAGTTCTCTCCTCTGCTCACCCATTAACTCCTCTTTTGCTTCTTTTGGAAATCAAGGCCTTGTTTTGGACCGTATTTCCTTTTGTCTCAGTTTGACAATAAAATCTTACAGTATTGATCTTTTTTTATGTCCATTCCACAGGCCTTTTCAAGTTGCTATAAAATTTTTATCTGTGTTTCTCTAGGAATAGATGAGTTGCCTGAATGTGAATTCAATTCATCTTGCAAGTATAATAGCTTATCATAATAGGCTCTTTGTGTAATGTAATATGTACTTCAGAAAAAGATCTAGCCTTTACTGGATTTTTTTTTCCACTTTGAATGATTGGTCTGTATGCTTAATCACTCAAGAACTCAGCTTTCTGATAGAAATTGAATTTGTATTTGCATGTGACCTATGTACTGATCTTTGTTTTGGAAGAACAGAAAGGAAGGAAGAATAAGAGAGAAGCAGGAGGGAAGAGAATGAGAGAGAGAAAGAAAATATGAATGTATATTTATGTTTATAGCGTACTTTACAGTAAGTTTTAAGAACTTATTTACAGCTATCTTTTAGAAGACATTTACAAAAAGTAAGTGCTATAGGATTTGAAATCAGAGAAAAGGGTAGAGGAATAGATTCTGCTTCTGCTTTAGGGAATGTATCCTGGTAACTTCTGATAAGGAGAGATGAGGAGCTTTCTCATCTCCGGTACTTATCATATTTTCAAGTATCTCTTCTTGGTAGGGGGTTTAGAAGGAATGGCAGCTCTTTGCTAAGGGATTGCTTTATTGGAAAAAATCATTTGCAGTAGAAATGTATTTACTAAGATAGTGTGTTGATTCCTTGGCAAGGAATCTTAAAGATGACTCAAAGCGTTTTTGAAACACTGCCATATAATTAAAGAAAACCAACTTAATGATCTAACATTTAGCATTATTCTTTATAGTTTTGCTATTGGACTGGAAAAGAGTTTCAAAAATAGCTTCATTTAATTAGGATGAGAAACCTAATACACATATATAGATGCACATATGTATATTTACTTCATTTTAAAAATTATTATTTGTATAAATAGTCCACTGTGTGTGATGAAGAAAATTAATTCAGGATCTGTGCTTTATCCTTTCTATTCATTCATCAACAAGTATTCATTGAGGATGTGTCTTACTGTGGGCATTATGAAGACCACAGGAGGTACGTACATTCAAGATACAACTTTTTGAGGGCTTATAGTCTAATTGGTGAGGCAAGACATATGCACAAAAATAATTAACTGTACATATCAAGTAGTATGGAATTGACTGCCTTCAAAATGTGACATATGGAAAGTGCTTTGGAATATCAAGCAAAGGGAAACAAGAATCTATACATCAAGGAGGGCATCCATTCATTTATTCATTTATTCAACAAGTGTATGTTCCAGGTACTGACCAGGGTGCTGGGGATACAGAAAGGACTAAACAGACCAGGTCTCTGTTCCTATAAAGTTTGTTTTCTCTTGAGGCTAGACAAGCAATAGACAAGTAAAGAAGTAAACATACAAAGTGATTTTAGGGGATGATGAGCCAGTGAAGGGAATGAAACAGTGTGGGGGCAGGATGGTGTGGTGGGCTCCTATATGCAGGTACACACTCGCTCACAGCTCAGGCAAGCTTCAGGAAGGATAGTCAGGAAAGGTTTAGAGGAAGAGTTTGCCTGAACTCAGACCTCAAGAAGGAGAGGGAACCTGCAGAAGGGATGGCATGCTATCCTCTCCTTGGAGGACCAGGAAGATATGATTTAGAGGATGGGAAAGGGATATTCTAGAAGATTTCTATTTGACCTTTTTTTCCCTGAAAGATGTGGGGTTGGAGTGTTTTGCGTTAGGTAATAACTCAAGTGAATCAATGCATTATATTGGCAGCCAGAAGATTGGTAGCTGTTTACAGTGAGACTTTTTTTTCATCTTCCAGTAAGGTCATTCTGGAATAAAAGATACCAGAGTGTTCAGTGCCCAGTCAGCAGCCATTGTGCTGGGGCTTTATTTAACACTTACTTCTAGAGTGCTTACTGTGTGCCAGACAGTTTTGAGTGCTTTACCGATGTATTAACTTATTTAATCCTTACAGTTCTTTGAGGTAGATGCTTATCTTCGTCCCCTCTGACAGATGCAGGAACTGAGGCATGGAGAGTGATCCGCTCACGGTCACGTCCCTGGGAAGTGGTCCGGTTACACGGTCCTACTCCTTAACTATTGTGCTTCCTTTCCACGAAAGGAAGGAGCATCCATGTCACTCAGGACACTTCTGAGTGTCCTCACCCTGGATCGGTGGAAAGAGAATAGGGACCTTTTCTTATTGCTGACGGCAGTGGTGCCCAATCATTTTTGACACCAGGGACCGGTTTCATAGAAGACAGTTTTTCCATGGACTGGGGTGGAGGGGATGGTTTTGGGGTGATTCAAGCATATTACATTTATTGTGCAGTCAAACCTCTCTGCTAATGACCATCTATATTTGCAGCTGCTCCCCAGCGCTAGCATCACCACCTAAGCTCCACCTCAGATCATCAGGCATTAGATTCTCATAAGGAGCTGCAACCTAGATCCCTCCCATGTGCAGTTTACAGCAGGTTTTGTGCCCCTATGAGAATCTAATGCCTCCTCTGACAGGAGGCGAAGCTTATGTAGTGATGCAAGCGATGGAGAGCGGCTATAAATACAGTGAAGCTTCACTCACCTCCTGCTGTACGATTCAGTTCCTAACAGGCCATGGACCAGTACTAGTCTGCAGCTAGGGTTGGGGACCACAGGCTTAAGGGGTCTAAGGACTTTCTGCCATGATGGAAATGTTCTCTATCTGCGCTGCCCAATATATACAGTTGCCACTAGCAATGCCTGCCCAATATATACAGTTGCCACTAGCAATGCCTGCCCAATATATACAGTTGCCACTAGCAATGCCTGCCCAGTATATACAGTTGCCACTAGCAATGCCTGCCCAATATATACAGTTGCCACTAGCAATGCCTGCTCACTGAGCACTTGAACTGTAGCTAGTGCAACTGTAGCCAGAGGAACTGAGTTTTTAATTTTTATTTAACTTTAACATAAATAGATACCTAAAATCTGAAGCAATATAAATATTTTTCTGTTAAATACAACTTTGTTGTTTCAGTAGGACTGATTTTCATGAGATGCACCAAACGCTGCAACATATGAAACATTGTTATGTTGTAATGGGAGCATGGAGTACACGCATTATTTCTAGCATCTCATTAGTAATTCGTAATACTAATTATATGTTGAAGTAGAAAATATTTTGGATATATTGGGTTAAATATAAAACATCTTA
>VBSM01003143.1:47473072-47494712 GCA_008086735.1 Cheirogaleus medius
TTCTCCTTCCATGTGAGGATCTGATGCATTAAAATGAACTTTCTCAAAGTGTCAGAATTACAAGGGATGGGTGTACGGGCTGCTTGTCGAAAATACAGATTTCTGAATTGTTCATCAGACCTTTGGAATCAGAATATTTGGAAATATTCTTTTAACCAACCGCCTAACGAGATATTCAGTGTAATACAATTTCAACATCTCTGTATTGCGTCATTAACAACTTAGTATGAACTTGTTCATTATTTCTTATGTTTGTAAAGAAGGCCATGAAAGAAAGAGTTAATGTAACACTCAAACTAATCTCTAGTGGTGAAATTTCAGGAACTTGGGGAGATCTTTTGGGGGATGAGGGGTTCTTCCAGAAGCCCCTGAAATGATGACATCGAGATGACCACAAATTCCCCAAGCCAGAACTGGGGCAGTGTTTCACTTAGTCATTCATGATGGGGCGCACTGTCTTCATGCAGTGGAAAAGCAGCTTATGTCACAGCTTGGCCAAGCCTCTTTGAGTCATTCTCTTCCTCTAGGCTGAGGACTGCTGGAAGCTTCTGCCAGGAGATACTTGGGTTGCATTTCTTCACGGTGCTGAAGTGTCTCCTGGGGATTGCTTTTGTTCGGTTATTACAAGGGCTTGTGTTCAGTGCATTACAGCGCTTACTCAGGCAGCAGCACAGAGCCACCCTCTGCCAAAATCAAGCCAACCCAGCCTGCATGCTCTGACATTTTCCTTAGAAATAGTAGTTGCAAGCAATTGGCTCCAACCACTCCCTGGTTTATTATTTTAGGTACAGAGATCCTGTTACACACCCAAACCCTACATGGGTTAGAGTTCAGTGGGCGAGCAGGGGCTGGACTACTCTTTTCACCAAGAAGTGATGCTGAGAGCAAATTGTGTTAGATTGCTCCTTGAAGCCAGCAGATGCCACTTTGCATGGCCTTAGGAACCGGATTTAATGGGCTGCTTTTGATCTAAAATCTTGAGATCCTCATTTTCCTTCTTGTCAGCCTCCAGTAACTCAATCAGAGTGGGTCTGCCCCCATCATCTCCAGCAACGTATTAATCATGTCCATTGCCAGACAAGGCCTTTATAAAAAAACAACACTCATTCATCAAGAGACCACTAACATCATGGAAAGACTACCTGCTTCTCTCAGAGACTCTCCTATACTATGCAAACAACACGAGTGTGTGTGTTTGTAAGAAATTTGGAGGTTTTAGACATTGCCATTCACCTGCTGGCATGTCAGATATATCAGGTTATTAAGGAGAGAACCAGAAATTGTCCTGGAGTGGCTACAAGAGCACTATACATTCTAAACTGTGCTTTTTTTCTCATCTTCTAGATATTTAGCAGCCAGTGTGTTAGGATGTATTAGGCCTCTCCAAGGGCCCAAGTGCAGTTTAAATTGGATGGCCATGTTCTTTGGCATCTACCCAGGGTAATTTTGAGAGTGAAAACGAGGGGCTCTTAATAATTATCCCAGGACATCAGGCATGCTGGGAAGCAGAGTTTCTTTAGACATACAGACTTGGCACAAATTGCTGTCAAGAAGCTTCTATTCTTGGCTTATTAAAATACCATCATGGCCAGGCACAGTGGCTCACACCTGTAATATCAGTTCTTTGAGAGGCTGAGGCAGGAGACTCACTTGAACCCAGGAGTTCGAGACCAGCCTAGGCAACATAGCGAGGTTCTATCTTTACAAAAAAAAGAAAAATTTTAGCTGGGTTTGGTAGCACGCACCTGTAGTCCTAGCCACTTGGGAGGCTGAGACAGGAGGATCTAGTAGTTCAAGGTTACAGTGAGCTATGATCACACCACTGCACTGTAGCCTGGGTGAGACATGTCTCTATTTTAAAAAATGCCATCAGAAAGAAGTCAGTCAGCATTCTGTTATATAAGGAATTCCTTCCACTATATTCATAATGGGTGATCTCCTGTGTCAACTTAAATATCCCCAGGGACAGGAAGCTTGGCACGGCATGTGGCAGCCCATTCTATTGTTGGATGATTCTCACAGACTGGGATGCACTAGAAGACTTTGCCAATATGAGATCTGAAAATATATTAATAATATGTGCAATGAAACTGCACTCATACAATTTCCTTGGACAAGGAGAGAGTTGCTATGGTGCACTGTTTTCCATGTGAGGAATAGTCATCTTCATTTGGTTCACTCCTTCTCATCTTTCCTCCTTGGGAAAGCTCCACAGACCCCCAGTCTGCACAGTCACCTCTCTTCCTCGGAGTCCTCCTTTCTTGGTGTGCAATTTTGACTCACTGGTGGGATCATTTGTTGAGCGTCTGTCCCTCCTCTAGACTGTAAGGTTCGTGGCGGGCAGAGGCCCCGGTTCTTTGGTTCTCTGCTGTATACCCAGGCCTGGCACAACGTTTGGTATACAGTAGTCACTCAAGAAATGTTTGTTGAACATGAATGAATGAATGAGTGAATGGTGGGGACACAACAATGAATGACACCCTTCCTACCCTCAAGGAGGAGGTCGCCAAGAGACTGTGAAGAAAACTCACGACTGCAACGGAGAGTAAAAAGTGCTCCGATGGCAGCAATACTCAGGGACTGTCGGGAGGCTCCCTCCACCGACTAGCAGACTCGGGGTAGTTCAGGAAGGCCAAGAGTTGTCACCTTTCCGTGTCTGTCTGAATGGATTGATTATTCAATAGAAGAAAACAAAAAGAAAATAAACAGTCAAGACTTCAACCAAAACTCCACCCTGTGCACTTAAAATGTCCTTTAAAACAAAATCTACAGTGGCAACCTAAAATGACAAACGCCAGCACACCGGTGTTCTCACTCCAGAGAAGGCGACTTACCGACAGAAGGTTCTTGCAGGGCGTGGGACCTGAACAAAGGGAGCTGTTCTGTCCTACCTAAATCTTAGAAACGTCTGGAAAAAATGGACAGTCATGACCCTGGGTTCCTTTGTTTTTGGAAGCCATGTGAACACCATTTTTTTAAAAAAACACTGTTTCTTTCCAACAATAAAGGAAACAGCATTCCGATGATCTCCTATTTTCTATGTGTGGCTCTTTCTGAATACTTTTTTTGGAAACCAAAGCTTCCTTGGCCACACCTTTACGAGTCATGCAACCCTGGGCAGAAGCATGTCTTCATCTAAGCCTGCCTTGCAGTGGGGGTTTTTATGAGTTATATTATTAGCAGCAGTGACATCTATTTATTCAGTAAATATCTGAATTCATGAGCTATCTTTCTATTGAGAAGATGTATGAACTTACATTAAAAACAAAACACCTTGCTGGTATTGTCCAGCCCATTGAAAATTAGACCGTGGAAATGACTGAATAATATTTCAAGATAAAGCGTTCTAGCCAATGTTCTGCCCTTGGGAAGCCTTCCAAGTCTATTTTCATAGACATATTTAAAAGAATTTCGTTCAAATAGCATACTCCTAAAACTAACCAATTTTAAATGGTTTTACATCTATATTCAAAGAAAAAAATGACTGTCTTGAAAGGATAACCTTTTTATCTTCCACAATGGTTAAAAGCAGTGATTCTCAAAGTGCGGTCCCTGAGCCAGCAGCATTGGCTTCATCTGTGCTTGTTAGAAATGCACATTCACAGGCTCTCTCAGGCCAACTGAATCACAATCTTTGGGATGGGTTCAGTAATCTGTGTTTGTTTGTTTGTTTATTTATTTATTTTTAGAGACAAGAGTCTCGCTCTGTCACCCAGGTTGGAGTGCAGTGGCATCATAGCTCACTGTAGCCTCAAACTCCTGGGCTCAAGTGATCCTTCTACCTCAGTGTCTTGAATAGCTGGGACTACAAGTGTGTGCCATCATGCCTAGCTAATTTTTTTAAAAAAAATTTTGTGAGATAGCATCTCACTATGTTGCCCAGGCTGGTCTCGAACTCCTGACCTCAAGCAATCTTCCTGTCTTGGCCTCCCAGAGTACTGGGATTACAGGTGTGAGCCACTGCCCCTGGCCAGCAATCTGTGTTTTAACAGGCACTTCCTCCAGATAATTCTGATGCACACTCAAGTCTGAGAACCACTCTTCTGAGGCATAAACACCTCAAAAGGCTTTTGATGCTGTGGACCTCATCTGACATTGGGCATCCTATTTTGCATAATAAGAATGAAAACTAGAGTCCAAGTTCCATAAAGCAGGGGCATTTTTCAGCTCTGTGTCCCCTGCCAGCTCAACCCTGAGCCTGTAGTGGATACTCGGCAACTTTGTGCAATGAATGAACGCACAAATAACTGGAGAATGATGTGGGAAGTTCAGAGAAATTAAATCTTGTGCATAAAGATAATTTAATGAAGTGGATGAGGAGTGGAATTCAGTGATCAGGTTGGGACTGTGCTGAAATGAAAGGCACAGCTAGACTATGACAAGAAGAGCCCCTAAACCCTGAAAACAGAAAGGTTCTCCTCACGTACAAATTCGAAACATGGAAAAACCATGCAATAAGCTTAAGGAAGCCCAAAGCCCAACACAGGTCTGACTTCTCCCTGATAACTGTGTTGAAGCTCCTGAAATGGGAAATACAAGTCTTCATGCATTTTCTGGCCCTTAGCTGGTGCCCTAACCGTGTACCTGGTTTGCCTGTTGGAGGTCCTGACATATGAATCACACCTGAGCATCATATGCATGCTCTTCCTCTTTAAATGACCTTGGGAAGACAAGAAGGGACATTCCATAGACCCGCTCCTTTTCTCTTCTTTTGTTTTCAAAGTATGTGTGAGGCTGAGAGAGGCAGGAAAGCTTGAATTACCTGACCACACTCACATCCCCCCATGCCCCGCAAATAAATGCCCCATGAAGGTGGAACGCGTGATTTTCTGACTGCCTGTCTCTGGTCAGCCAGACCTCCATCCCCCTGTGCAGTGTTAGAGATCATCTCACAGGGCGAGAGGGAGATTTGAGAGATGGTTGCAGGCGGCAGGGTGGCAGCTGAGGCTGTGGTTTATCCTTCCTAAATTAGCAGCAATACATGTGTGAAGGTTTATGCTGCTGACTCTGCTTTCTGATTTTCCAGGCTGTGATGGCGAGAATTTGTGAGTATAAGGGATGCTACCTAGTGTGGCTTATCTGCAGGAATTCAACCATAAATCCAAGAGTAACATTTTCTCTGAGGTGAGGGAAGGAGGGAGAGATGTGGATAATCTGGGACCTTCTCTTTGGAGACCTGGATTTCAGCCCACTGTAAACTTTAACAAAGGGGCTCGCTGTTGTCATTCTCCCCAAGGCCGGACCATTTGTTATCATGGTCCGCAGTAGGTTCCTCAGAGGAGAAAATGAAGTGTGACACTTTGGGCACCAGGAGTGTGAACATGCACGTGTGTGACCAAGCCCATCGTGGGGGCGGTGGGTGATTTTGAAGCCTGGTCAATGTTGGTTTCAATGTTGTATTGTTAACTGAATGGTCGTTTAGCATCTTTAGCCAACTCCCTTGACACTAAGGGGCTTCAGTGGCATCACCCTGTGGGGTGCATTGATAATCCTTTTTAAATGCAAGAACTTTGATGCCCAAATCATTACTGTAGAAGATGGAGATCTTAGGTTACTTGTAAGGGTGCCTTTAATGTCCCACTGAGGGGCTGTGACCAAGTCATTACTGCAGCTTGGCTTTGAGGTTTAGTCTTGGAGACCAAATGCCCTGTGTCTATTTCAATATCTTCCAGAGGAAATTGTTAATGGGTGGTAAAGTGGTTATAAGATCAAGGACATACTCTCTTAAAACTGGGACTTCAGCTACAGTAACCAAAAGACAAAATAGGTTCTGGCTCCTGTCAGAGTCCCTGATCCCTAAGAAATTCGTGGCAGCTTCCTGCATCAGTAACAGACTCTGCAGCGGGAGGGGACGGTGGGGACCTACAGAAGGTCTCTGTGGCTAAATGAGGATAGAGTGTGGAAACTAAAGGAGAAATTCCAGCTTACTAAGGGATAAGAGCAAACATCTAGAGAGACAAGATATACTTGCGTCTGATACAAGTTTCTTGGAGATGCCCAGTGCTATTGAAAGGAGAGATACCAGTATCCCCGTGGGAGGGTTATTACGTTTGAGTTTTTACACGTATATATACTTCTGGATTCTACTTGCAGGTTCTCAGAATTTTCCTTCTATTTTTTAAATTGTAGTAAAATAGACATGAGATTTGCCATTTCAGCCATTTGTAAGGGTACAATTCAGTGGCATTAAGTACATTCACATTGTTGTACAGCTGTCGCCACCACCCATCTCCAGAACTCTTCTCATCTTGCAAAACAGAAACTCTGTACCCATCAAACAATAACTCTCCACTTCCCCCTACCCTCAGGCGCTGGAAACTACCATTCTACTTTCTGTCTCTATTTGACCATTCTAAGTACCTCATGTAAGGAGATTCATACAATATTTGTCCTTTTGTATCTGGCTTATTTCACTGAACATAGTGTCCTCAGGGTTCATCCATGTTGTAGAATGTACCAGAATTTCTTCCCTTTTTAAGGCTGAATAACATTCCATTGTATGTAGGTGCCCCATTTTGTTTATCTGTTCATCTGTCAACTGACACTTGGGTCACTTCTCCCCCACCCCCTTTGGCCATGTAAATAAAGCTGCTATGAACATAGGTATACAAGTATCTGTTTGAGTCCCAGCTTTCAATTTTAGTTTTGCTTTTGATATAATTTAAGAGCTGGCAAGATTTGAGAAGTAGGTCAAAGATGGCCAAAAATTTAGTCCTTGGTGACAGTGAGTGGCAACTGCTGACCTGACAGTGCTACAGAAGATTTCTTGTCTTGTAAACCTAATTAAATTAAAAATCCAATTGGCCAAGTGCACATGCACTTAAGCCAGACAATTTCTTAAAAAGCTAATTAGCTGTAAACTTGAGAGCTCCCCCAGCAGATGGGACTTTTTTCTCTAGATTTTTCAATAATTAGACAGAAAAGGTCTTTCAACTCTTAGATCTCAAATGGAAGATTTTTATCTTGCTTGCGAATGTATCCATTTTAATGTCATTGGTAAAAATATGCAAAAAGCCACCTTTTAGGTTTTATGATGCAATGATGTAAATTTCACTGTCATTCAATCTCAACTCTCAGGAAGGACAGAGGTTTTAAGAAAAACTCTCTGACTTAGTGTTGCAATTACTTTCCCTCATTTTCAGGTTCTTATTTCAGTTATAATAAATTAGGGCCCAAGAGGAAGACATTTAATGTTTCTGTGTTTTTAATTTGGGCCAAATGAGATAAGCACCATCAACAAATCCAAGATGTGAGCCAACACCCCTGTTGCGATTGGGGAATGCTAACCTTCAGAAGTTCAAGGTAACTCCGGCCCTAGAGTTGTGTCAACATGAGCCCTCACAAGGGAAGAGGTTAGGCAATTAGTTTGTAGTAATTTACGTTCCAGATTCTTGTTTGGGGAACATTAAAAAAACAAGAGGAATTCAGACTCCCCATGTCTGTCTGTATTAGTCAAATTCTCCTCTGCTCTCCCCTCTAAAAGGCCATTATTGCACTTAATTTTGCCTACATACCTGCCGATACATGATTTATAATAAACTTGTTCTTTGTGGCTTACACTAGGAGGGAGCTCTATTGTTTTCCAGAGCTTCATTTTTGTCTACAGCCATTTTGAAATGACCCGATTTGAAAATGGACAGAGACACATTGCCAGGCAGGGAGTTGATTAATATATATTGATAGAGACCCAGCATTTGTGATTAGAGGAGTAGCAGTTTGTCTCTGTGTCCCTTGTCCCTTGTGTGTGTATATAAACACATATATATTCACTTATTATTGATACATTGATATTTGTATTATTTTGTGTCTTTGTGTCTCACTTCCTCAAGACAGATGCTTCACTTTGTTTTCACAGATTTCTAATCCTGATACAAATCTACATTCTCTGCTTCTTCACAGAACCCTCCCTACATCCACTGCCTCAGTCGAATCTGCTTTCCTAGAGCTGTAGTTTCCATCACTTTCCCTTCTGGGCGTTGCTTTTTCTTCGTAACCCAGGGGCGCTGGACACTCTGGCCCTCCATGCCCTTCTGTTCTCATACAAACCTTTTCTAGAGAGGCTCCTGCCATCCGCTAAATTCTCCCCGTGCCTGCCCTCCCCAGTGCTGTCCCGAACCTGCCTCCCCGCCCTTCTTGCCACTCAGCGATGGCTCCTGTCCACAGCTCTTTCTGTTAGCAGTCTCGGTTCCCACCACTCCCTTCCAGTCTGTGCATGTGGCTCTCCTGGCCGTCCCTGTGCGTGTGTCTCAGACCCTTGACCTCATCCACTGTGACATTCTTCATCCCCCTCCACTTCCTCCAGGTGCCCCTGGATCCTGCCGTTGCCTGGAACTACATCTCACCTCTACTCGAGGTTTTAAACTCCAGGGTCTCACCCAGTGAGAGCGATCCGTGTTCTTCCACTTCTCTTTTGCTCTCGCTACACTCAGCCTCCAAACTCATTCTCCAACCTTCCCTCCAAATAGTCATTGATCTAACACATACTGATGGAGACACTCTGCTAGCTTCTGGGAATTTAGCAATGGCTGAAAATGGACCCACACCCTATCTTCATAGAGCTCACAGCCCAGCAAAGGAGAGAGTAGTTGGTCGAATGATTGCACAAAGAAATGTAAAATTGCTGCTGTACTGACTGCTACAAAGGACAGACTACACTTACGGGCAGGGCAGTGGTAGTTGAGCTGCCTTCTGAAGCACCGGTAGTCTAGGAGAGGAGGTAAGTCTTCTGGGAGGAAGGAAGAGCTTGTGCAAAGCCCCTGTGGTAGTTTGGAGTCGGAGGAGGCAAATGATGAATGAGAACTGTGTGTTTGGCATACCGGAGTCTGGCGAGGGAAGGTGTGAGAGATAAAGCCAGAGGAGGAAAGGGCAAGAGTTTTCAGGGTCTTGTTGTCTCTGTCAGGGATTTTTTTCTTCATACCAAAAGCTGTGGAAGTCATCTGAAATAACTTAAGGAGGGGTCTTCTTCAATTTATATGTGCGTCCTAAAAACCTAGTCTATTCTACTCTGAGTACGGCTTCATAGTATTGCACTTTTGGAAGTAAGTACCAGATCCCAATGCCTGTAAAATCCTAGACATATTTACTAGTCTTCCTTACATGTGAATAAGCCACTTTTATTCTTATCTGAAAGTCCCATGCATTTTATTTTAATGTTATAATTCCAAATACCAACTGCTGAAAACACCTCTTTCTTTTTCCTTTCTTTTTTCTTGAACACATCTCTACTTATTCCATTGTCTATGCTTGGCTTCCAGTAAATCAATTTATGGCATTTTTGTGTACACACTTCCATAAGTCACATATAATGTTCCAGAATGCTAGATTGTGAATTTAGGGGACTTATGGATATTTATATGGCACTGTTAAAATATTGGCTTTATATTTTATAAACCTTTTTTATTTAAGATAACAAAAATACTTTTTTGGTAGCAAGATGATATTGTCTATTGAGAACCATTAATGATTTAGGAATGAGAAAATCATATTACTTGCTAGATTGTGAAGAAAAAAAATTTTTTTCCCTTTTCCCTTAAGAAAACCTGTGACTCAGAGCATGAGCATCTAGAGGCAAGACCTGTGAAACATGGGCTTTTCAAGGACTCACAGAAGCAAGGCGGGGGGCCTGGGTCAGACCACCCCTCAGCTCCTTGCAGCCATAGCAGAACTGAGACCCAGTCCCCGGGGAGAGCTGATCGGTGGCCCCTCTAAATTGTGTTTTGCTTTGTTTCAGTTTTGTGGGATGATAGGCTGCATGGACAATTGATTGTGCTGCTGGAAACACAAACTGAATTCGAGCATCCATGGAATTTACTCTTGTGATTTTATGAAAATAAGTCTCTTGGATACAGACCTAGGGACAAGTGTTTTGTCGTCGTGCTGAATTATACTTATGCATACATGGTAGATAGTTGGCATAAAAGAGTGCTGCTGCCTTTCGAAGCCAAGAGTTTTTAGTTCTTTTACTTCGTGCAATAACCTACCAAGGTCCCCACCTAATAATCCTCTGTTTCAGTCCTACCATTTCACAGGTTGCAAAACTGAGTCCCAGAGAGATTAAGAGCATACTGCTTATTGGGGCAGGGTGGAGATTCAAACCCAGGCCTCCTGACTCGGAGTCCTGTGCTTTTCCTGCCACATGTCAGTCATACTATGTACCTGATGTCTGTCCTCCCCCAGAACAGCCAGGTGGACTTGGAATGTCAGGAATTCTTTCCTCTTCCTTGGTTTCCCATTCTTCCCTTTCTCTTCCCCTTGCACTTTGTGAATCTACAGTGTGGACAGTGTTACTTCTCTACGGACCCAATCCTTCCTTTGATATTCCAGAAGTGTCCGTTTATACATGTAGCGTTTCTTAAATTCACAAGGGACTCCCGTGTAATTTAAACTTCTAGATTCCACGGTCCTTGAGGGCAGAGGCTAGGCCTGACTTAGCTATTATATTTTAGCTTTGCATTTCCCTGTCTCTTGCTCCGGGCCTTGTGCATAGCAGTTCAATAAATGTTTGTTGGCATTGTTAAATCCACCAGACCAAACATTATAGTTAGATGATATTATCTCTCAGCAATAAAATATCCCCAGATTGTTTTGTCTTGAGAGTTCTCACGTCTATTTTTTTATATAGTGAATTTTATTGTATATAAATTATACAGCAATTTAAAAAGTCCTGTGCCTTTAAGATCACATATGGAAAATTGTCCATTTTCTGAGAAGGGTCTCTGCTGCCCAGTGGATAGCTAAGCCCTGATCAAACATGTAGAATCATCAATTAGGGTCATTTGTTCTGCTGTGAGCGGAGGAGAATGTCTAAAACCTGCTCGGGAGAGAATTAATTCATCCTCTTCTCTGTACTTTTTAGAGTACAGGATTCTCTAAGCCTGCAGGCCTCCTACATATGTTCTAATGGGCTAATTGGTAAGGTGACATTTGTAAATTAATCTCTGGCTTGAGCTAAGTGGTTCCCCTAATGGTTAATTCAGTGACTCCCATTCTTGGCCACACGTCAGACTCACTGGTGGAGCTTGTTAAAAGGAGGCGCCCAGGTTCCCCCACCCCCAGCTCCTGGTTCGCTGGGCCCGGGTGGGATGCGGGCGGCATCTCTGCTTTTTAAGAAAAGCTCCTCAGGTGATAGGGTTCTGGCGGTAGCCCCCTTTGTGAGCCTCGGCACCACACCCATCTCTTAAGGCCCACAGAGCCTCCCGTGCCTACTTGCAGCGCAGAGGCCTCCACCCGCAACCCAGTCCAGGTTCTAGGACAGGCCACATCTCCGACGAACCAGCTTTTCTGCTTCAGTCCCCTCTGTGCTCACATGCTGAATCTGACCTTTCCTTGAAGAGCTCCCGTAACCCGAGGGGGACTATGCTCTGCCCGGCCATCCTATTTCCATTTTCATGAACTTTCTGAGACGTTCGAAAGATCTTCACAGCCTGCCGGGATTTCCTTCTAGAAAGATGGCTGTGAACTTCCCCTCGCTACTTTCCGTCTGTCACCAGAGTCCTCCTCATGTCCAGGGCTGGGGACGGACTTTGGTTTTTTGTCTTTGGATACACTGTGTGTCTGTGTTCCTGGCATTCTTTTGTGCAAATACGTGCCGTGTTCGATCTTGGAGTTTTGAAAATAGATGACTCAAAGCACCATTGCTCTAATGACGTTTATCGAGTTGCTTTTGGTTTTTTAGGAATCTGACACGGTACTCAACGTCACCACACAGCCTGTGGGTGTTTTCAGTAAATCTAAGGATATGGCAATGAGTGCTGTCCAGAGAAGCCGAGGAGATTTGGGGAGCCCACACTGCGGGAAGCTGGGGGCTGGACAGGCTCCGGTGAAAATGAGCAGAAGTCGTGCCCTGAGAGGTGGTGCTCAAGTCATCTCTTACGTCAGATTGCTGTCCTCAAGTTCCCGCACAGGACAGGGCTTTGTGAAGAGCTTGGTTGTTGTAAGGATGATTCTCAGCTGCTGGAGGGCAGGTGTGCCCTCTCTCTCTCAGACACGTGGCTTGGGGGATTGTGCTTTCCCGCCTCATCTCACCATGTCCCTGGGACTGTAGAAGCACACAGAAGGATTCCTACTGGTCCTGGCCCTTCCTGGAGGGACATTAGAGTAGCTGTGACATGTAGATAGGACACTTTGAGAAAGAAAAGGATATTGAGACAAGAGCCCTTAGTTCTTACCCTTTTCTCGCTGCTTCTCCAGTTATTCGTGATCCGCCCAGGCAATAGCTTATTATGTAATGGCTATACCTATCCTATAGGATTTATCACTAATTGCATAATATTAACGGCATAGGATTAATCTATGTAAGGACTACTCCATAAAAGAGTTTGTTTTATGATTCCAAGTGGCCTTGCTTCTTTTGTTTTTCTTGGGCCTTGTGCATAGCATATGTTAAATAAATACTTAACTAGTTGGGGACCCTCTATAACATTACCATTACCATTTAGGCTAAAACCCAATCATTTGGTGTTCTCGGGCTGATATTTTTCATATTTAGAGTGGGGTTCTCAGACAATGGGGGATTTGTTAGAGAGATAGAGATAGGAAGAGAGAGAGAGGAGACACATGTCCTTCTGAGGTGCTTTGCGAGGGCCCTATAGGGGACAAGTCTCTGTTGGGTTTCTGTTTTCATGGCCACATCCAAAGAGTGGATGTGTTTCCTGCAGCACCTGGATCCAGGTTGACAATGTCATCAAGCCTGACATGACAAAGAGGCATTTAGCGAGTTTAAAGATTACATGCACAGTTACCTTGATGCCGAGGAGCAGGTCCTCTCCACACAGAGCATTTCATGCATGGAGGCAGGTGGTGGTGGATCCTGGTGGGTGGGGCACCTTGGCTTATCCTGTACGTTATTGAAAGAAAGCTGAGCACCTGGACCCAAGCATGGGTCCACTCAACAAAATCTTCAGTCCCTGGGAGTTGCGGAGGTCATTTCCCCCCTGGCTTTCTTCCTTCTCTTACGCTATTAGAGAGATGCTGACATTTGAGCTTCCTTCTTAAGAGGGCAGCAGGATTCCTTCCCTCCTCCTGTCACTGGCTGATTTGCCTAAATAAACAAGGCATTAGGCCCCATCACAGATGCCAAGTGGAGGCAGCTGGTACAAATTAGTGTCAGCTACTCTGTCTGGCCATCCTGATGCTGGGAAATCATTGCCATTGCAGGAGAGCTTAGATTTTGAGTTCTTTACACAATGATGTAGATGCCATTAGCGAAGACGTCTTTCCTGTCCTTTCCCGCAACCATGGCTTTTAGTGGCATAGGCCTACACAGCCAGCTCTGACAGATGCCCAGCATTCGCAGGCACAAACGCAGGGAGCCAAATGGATAGGGATTAGTCTGGGATCAGCTGTTTATGAATGAAGACGAAGCCCTTCCCTCTGTCCTGGCCACACCCCTTCTCTTTGCAGCTTTTTGAGAATGAGGTCAGGGCCAGGATCTAACTGCTTATGTCTCAGAAATAGCAGCACAGATCAAAATTAATCTTAAGCTATTTGTTTTCCTGCCTCCTTCTGATAATAGAGGCAAAAGCAGGGGCCTGTGCATGTTTTTGTTTGCTTGTTTTTGTGTTTGCCTTTACAAGGAACAAGTGAATGAATGCGTGTGGGGGGAGAGACCGAGGTGAGCCAGCCAAGAGGGATTAGTGCTGGGTAGATGATGATTACTGACAGACTGCAGGAGTTTCCTTGGATTCAACTGGAGCATGTTTTAGTTTTTAAAACAAAATGGAAGAATAAAAGAAACCACAGGGTATTGTTTTAACACTCCCTTTCATAAGGAGATTTTATCAGTTGCTATGAAACAGCATATTCCTTTTACAGTGCCCAGTCGTTTTGACTGTCATTTTCTGGACTGTGTAACCCACTATCTGTCCCTAGTAGCCCCATGGAGTTTTGCAATGTTTTAAATGAGTATCTTATGTTGGTCGGGTGTGGTGCTCACACCTGGAATCCCAGCACTTGGGGAGTCCCACGTGGGAGGATCACTTGAGCCCAGGAGTTTGAGACCAGCCTGGACAACATAGGGAGACCCCATCTCTACTAAATAGATAGATAGATAGATAGATAGTATTTCATGCAGATTTCATTTTCCATCAGCCAATTTGACACACACAGAAAATACAGATGCACGTGTCTGTGATTCTCCCTTTCTTTGTCTTATACACTGACCTTCTTTGCGCACACACACAGCTTGACCGTGCCTAGTCCTTACATAAATTAGGATTCATCTGTATCCACCAGCTAACGCCCCAGGGATGTCAGTTTCTGTATACTCTGAGGAGACTGACACTTCCCTCAGGCTGCAGTCTCCTTAGGACATTAGCATATCTTAAAGGTCTTTGTTGACCCTGCAGGCATACTTTGTGTGTGTGTGTGTGTGTGTGTGTGTGTGTGTGTGGGAGGGGGGTGTTTACTTTTTGTTCTCAGGCTAATTGTTGGCTGATAGCCTCTTTTTTATTTTTGACTGTCCTTTAGTTGCATTAACAGTCTTCTCTGGGAAAGATTAAGTAAACAAATTAGAATGTTCAGTGAGGACAGAAGTGTCCTGTCAGCCTTATCTGCTACATATTCATTTGATGGACCTTAGTGTGACAGGTGTCCACTGAAGGAGATACCAAAACTGTCTTCTATCAATGGTGATTAATTTTGAATGAAGAGTGTAAAGGAGGACAAGGATTGTCACATAACTGGCCTAATGGATTACCTAATTTGACTTCTTGCACCTAAACTGTTTTCCTAAATGCATCAGAAGTATTACAACCACACACACGTATAGAGTATGCATGCAGTAAATATATCTATAACTGCATACATAGATTATATATATACACATACACACATAAGGACATTTGTACAAGCAGATTTGTGCTTTTCAAATTGGTATTTCCTGTCTAGAGACAGAAAGTAAATTAGAGGTTGTCTGGGGCTAGGAGGCGGGAATGGGGATTAATTGAACAGGCACGAGTGATCTTATCGGAATGATGATAATGTTCTGAAACTGGATGACAGGGATGGTTAAACAACTTGGTGAATTTACTAATAGTCATTGATGAATTATACACTTAAAATGGGTGAATATTGTGATATATATATTATGCCTCAGTAAAGCCGTTAAAATTGATATTCCCACATTTGAGAGCATTTAGGTCCTAGGTTATATACAATATGAAAAATTGTATCTCTTGAATTTTTATTGACTGCATTCACAGAGAAGCTGGACCTTGAGATCACAGGGCCAGATAAAAACCCAGTGACCTAAGATACAAAAGTCTGCCCTGACACCTATTGGCAAGGGGCGAGGTTGCTGCCCACCACCGAGGAAGGAGCCAACATCTAGGGCATATGTAGGGGCATATGCAAGGGGTAGGTAAGCTTTCCAAGCAGGTCCCCAAGAGCAATTGGAAGGGTATTTCAGAGATGCTGCTGCATGTGTCAAAGCACCCAAACATCCTCACGTCTAGCTCTTAGGTGACGGCATTCTTCTCTTCTTTTGCAGGTTGTCTTGGTCTTTGCTCTCAGCATCGGTGCACTTGTAATATACTTCATAGATTCGTCAAAGTGAGTATTCAATACATTGTCTTGCCTTTTTCCCAAAACAATTGTTAGCCTTTACATTGATCAATTTATTTACCTTAACACCAACCCTTACAAGAGCGTCCTGAGTGTTGAAGACTTTTGGAGGAAGGCAGGGCTGTTCTGTGCTGATTTTCTGAATGGGAAAGAAAGCTCTCAGAAGGAAGGCTGCTTTCATTCTGCTCTCCTAGAAGGGAGAGGTGTCTGGGTTCAAACCTCCTCACTGGGCATCATTTATTTTTTAATAACTATTTCCTGATGAAATACTTGCACCGAAGATGTCAAGAACTTAAGAGAGCTTGATGGGAATTTGTGACCTCTCAGAGGGTTGACAGTGTCCAGCAGATGAGAGTCTAAGCCATTCATTCTTGCCATGGTTGTAGGATCCATTTCTCATTTGAATTTCCAATGCTTTGATCTTCTTGGAGGTCAGATTAAAAAGCATGCTGTTATCCTTTTACCTGCTAGCCAAATACTCAGCCAAAGCATCACAGGCTGGTGCTTCTTGACTTGTAAAGGTAAGGAAATGGGATGGAGGAGTTCATGATGACTCCCAGAGGTGAAGGCCCATGGCCATCTGAGAATTCCTACAGGGGACACTCGTGCAGACCCCTTGGGTGCCAGCTGAGTGGACTGGTGCTCTAGGGTGAGCCTGGATGACAGATGGTAAAGATCTTGCAGGAAGAAGAGGCCACTGACCAGGCTGCTAAGTGGCAGCCAGATATGCCCTGTTTTCTGCAGGTGCCACCCCTGAGGGCTTCATCATTCCAACTATCCTATTGCAATCTTGATGTTAACAGCATCTGGGAGACGAGGGAAGCTGGAGTCTGACTCCTTTTCTGTTGAGACATGAGCTTGGCAACTCTGGCAACAGTGGCCTTGAGCTCATTCCTTCATCGTCCACTGTGAGAGTGATTTTAACTTCTTTAACTCTATCCTGGATACTAGACTTTGATCCTAGGAAATCTGCTTAGTGTTCCTGTTGGCTCAGACCGCAGTTTGCCTGAATTCTGAGCTTAGTTTTCCGGTGCTCAGAATGGTAGTAATTTCATGCACACCTAAACTTCGAATTTCTCAGTGCCATCTGGTCGCCAGCCAAAGGATTTTGTGCATTTGGGTGCAGAGGCCAAAATGGCATGTCAGAGAAAATAAAGAAAACATCTCCTCTAATAACCTGTCTCTGGGAATCAGCCAAGTTTGAGAATATCTGAGGTCTTTCACCCTGTCCCCATACGAGGCTGGGCTCCTCAGGAAACAAAGCTGCACATGCTTCCTCCATCAGCTCTCCCTAGCCAAGAAAGAGAAGAGCTTTTTTAAGTGTGGAAGGCTCCAATTGCCATGTCATTGAAGGTAAGCCCATTCTAAATACTTACTCTTAATGATTCTGGACCATATTTGAATCGAACTGAAGATCTTCTAAAGCCCCTGGTCTTATTTTTCCGATCTCTCTCCAGGAGTGTTCTCGCATGTCGTGGGGTGCAGACCCTGCCAACTTCTATGCTGGGGCTCAGGAGAAAGATTCAGGCATGTAGCCTGTGCCCCAGCGAGAGCAAACTCTTATGTGGAGGTGAGTGTGCTGATGGGTTAGGGGGACAGATGCCCTGGCCAGCGCCTTCCTGCCCTTTGCCTACCTTTTGGCTCCTCTGTATTTCTCAGAAATAAAATGCTTTTTATATGGATTTGGATGATGTCCTTTTTTATAGTGTCTACTCTGAGGCAGCCTTTTGTTGTGTAGATCCTGGTGTTCTCTGCCTCCATGTGAGAGCATGGGAGGGATGCCATTCCCCAACACAAGCCCTCTTCCCTGAATACTCTGTACATGTCCTTGGCTTTAACTTTGATTCTGCTAAACCTTGGGGAAGCCGACGTTGGAGGTCCTCTCCGATTCTGGTTTCTTTTATGGGCTTGCACAGTGTCTATTCCAAAGATGGACCTTCAGTCCTATCCTCAGCTTTTCCTAGCAAAAATACCACCAATAGGCTTATAAACAAAGTTGTCCCCACTCTTCCTGAGGACTGTCCTAGCCTCATCCTGGCTTCAGCCTTGCTCTCTTTTTTTGTCTCTGAACTGTGTGGTTAGGCACAGCAAAGCTTCGTGTGTAGGAGATCTCATGGTCCTTGGCGTCGCCCTTTCTGCTCTTCATTCGCATCGTTTCATTAGGTCCCGAGGCCACAGCCCAAGATCCTGTCCTGGGGGGGCCCAGTCAGCAGAGTCAGCACAAGGAGTCTTGCATCTTTTGGGGAGAATCAGCAGGCATGCTCCAGTTAACTATGGGGTAGAATTAAGGATTCTATAATCTATAAAGTCACCTGTATGGTAAATCCACAGTTTTCCAGGAATAAAACAAAATGAAACCTATTGAACAAATTATAATAATCGAGATTAGTGAACAAAATGAGATGAAGTTTTATCCACACATAAGATGCAAACAGAAAGAGGGTAAGAAAGTAGAATGTAAAATTTTAAAATTTCCTTTTTTTACCATTTAAAATTGTCGCTGGTTTTACACAGTCAAGGTTTGGCTGGCCATCTGGGCATCTTGGAAAGATAGCTTTAAACTTCTCTTAGAAGCTATACTAAATCAACACCCTGGAAAAAAGCAGCCAGTATCCTCCGGATGAAATGTAGTTAGTATTTAAACTCTTCAAATAAATGAATCAGGAGACAACATATAGGTTGAGTCATCCCATGAGTGACCCTAATTGGGCAGACATTGCCCATATAATGGCCTGTCATGGTGAATTTGAACCAGAGCTGGCCTCCCAAAGATGAAGGGAGGAATATCCCGTTAGCACAAGTTCAAGATTCAAGGCTCTCTGCACCCTTTGGAAAGTGCAAGGCTTGCAGATTAACGCCTGCGACAGGCTCCAGCGGCCTGCTCTGCCAGCTCTGTCTCGAGGCCGGCCAGCCCAGGTCGTGCAAGCGCACAAGCAAGTCAGGTGCTTATTCCACCTCTGTGCATCAGCGGAGGGTTAGGCCGTACAGATAAATGTCATAATTGGTGAGTTTATGATCTTTTTAACCTTTCGAAGCTTATTTTACTATCAAGAGGCGCTGGTTAAATCACTTCCAAGGTCATCTTCTCCTGCACATCTTTCGTTTTCAGTTGTTAGCCCAAGATAGATCCCTGCATGCGTCTTTTTCATCCACGGGTTTGAGAAGCCCTTCTTTGGGCCGAGTCTTAATTTTCCTAGAGTGATTGCGAGGGAAAAATCATTTGTGTAGCCTCAAGTGGTTCCTATCTAGCTACGACAGATTGTCCTCAGTGCTCCAGGAGCTGAAAGCCAAAGAGAATTACACTAAACTGCATTAAAATTACGCTTCATCATCCCAGCAGTAGACTCTCTAGAAACACCCAAGCAGAAGGAGTTGTCTCTCTCTGGACCTAGTCTTTGGTTAGATGTAATGTCAGTGACTTAGCAAACACGGAGAAGTGTTGAGCTCCCCACATACCACACCACAATCCCTCCCCCAAAAGATATCCTCCGATTAGCCACATGAGACTCATACTATCCAAAAAGCTCCCTTTCCTTTTGATTCTTTTAAAAAGGCCTCCTGCCCAATTTACGTCACACGTCACTCTAGCTCCCAATTCTGAAGTCTCCCAGTGCCTACGCCGACCCTTTCCTCCCACACTCCCTGATCCCTCTGAAGCACAGATTTTTAAAATATTGTACAACCAAGTCGAAAGTGCCTAGAGACGCCCTGTGGGTGCTAATGTCACCTTAGTTGCTTCTATCCTTGTCTATTTCCTCCCTCTGACACAAGAACAGTAATTCTTATCTAATAGATAAGGGGAAAAAATGAAAACAAAGACCTAAGGTGTCAGCGTGAGGGCAAGATTCGTGGATTGCATAATGCAGCCCTCCCTGTTGCATCCAGAATTTCAAGAGAAAGTTGGAAGAGACGCAGGCTTGGAGCTCTGGGTCTGCATTTTTTCCAGGGGCACCCTGGGAAAGGATGACTCACACGCGTGAAGATATATATTCCTTTGATTCATGTTTAAACGCTGCTACTTCTTATGCTGCGGTTACGTGGATTATGAATATTTAATGCTGCGTATACTGAAAATGAAGGTCAAGTCCTGCTCGCTGGTGACTTCAAGGCAGGCTCTTGTCTCTCAAAGGGAAGCTGCCTGCTGTTAGCAGAGTAAAGCTGAAAGGTTATACATTGTTAAATTTTTCCTTAATGACTTTATCTTCTCCAAAATGGCTGGTGCACAGTGGGAGCACCTGCTGATTGTTCCACTCTTTGCTCTCAGTTTCTGTTATCTGCACGGCTGTTTGGGGTCTGTGGACATTAGGAAGGAGGAGGGGGAAGCAGCTCAAATTGTGTAGAGCACCTAACCCAAGGGCCTTATTGCCAGGGCAACAATGGGGTTATGTTTGGAAAATGGCCTCTCCCCAGTCTTTTTAAATTTTACTTTTGTATTCATTCATTCATTTTGTATTCATTCATTCACTTAAAACATCTTCAAATGTGATAATGCTGACTGTTTTCTGGGTGGCAAAATTGCTTATGGTTAGGTATGGTTGAGGAAAACTATCTTTAAGATTGCGGTAGGAATTGACCAGATTGTTTTCATAGTCTCCAAAATAAAACGGGCACCATTGATGTAACAGGGATGCCCAGAGCTTTAGCAGAGCCGGTGAGTTGCCCAACAATTTCACTTGCCCCAGTCTTTGCACAGCCTGGCCTCTCGTCCCTCAGCCTAGAAATGCTCTTGCAAAAGGGAAGAGAGGGCCGGTGGTTAGAAGGAACTAATAATATTTGCTGATTACGTGCTGTCTGTGAGCTGTAGTGCCAGGCATGCAATCTCACTGAATTCCCCTAACGACCTCTTCGGGAAGACATCACCATTCCCACTTTACAGACAGGGAGGCGAAGCTGCAGGCTTAGCCCGAGCCACGTAGCTAGTAAGCGGTGGAGCCAGGATTTGATTCCAGCCTGGCTCCTTCTAAAGCCATCGCTCTCCCCAGTGTCAAGAAGTGAAATTCCAGATTGCGGAAGTAACTGAAGGGGTTTAGTGAGATGTTGCAAGAATGGGAGGTCGCATGGCCTCATCTCCCCCAATCCATCAGTCTTGTTTCCTCTTCTGTCCTCCCTCTCCCCTTTTCTCATGCTGGGAGAGCCAAGTCTGTCGTCGGAGGTGCCCAGGAGACTCCTACCACGGGCTTTCCCCCTAAGACACTGCCCTGGGTCATGTGCCGGTTGCCGTCTGCTTGGGCCTTGATGCATTCCTTCCTAATAATGGCTTAGTGAGACCCATTTCTCTTCTATCTCAGTGGAGTAGCAGCATTTTGTGACGGGTACGGTCAAGTGAGCAAAGAACAAGGATGGTTGATTGTTCCCCACAGTCTTCTCCCACCTGGGATTCTGTCCAAGTAGACAGACCCTTTGGTCTTCCCATCCTTACCTAGTTCTCAGTGCCTGTCATTTGGCACACTGAAGTAGATAATGACAAGTGCCCTATTTCCCCATGAGATAAATTCTTTTATCTCTTTAGAGAGTTACAGACTGAGTTTGCTGTTGTTTTGCGTTATGTTGCACAATATTTATGTGCCTAGAAAGTTAGTATTATCAAACTAATAGATTTTAGGCAAATTGGGCCCAAAAGAGGTTTCTATGGAGATCTTAAGAAATGGCATAAGATACCTGGCTTCCTTCTCCAGCCTTGTTCTGACTGTGCACAAGTGTTGACCCGGTGCCTCTCACGTGCTCAGCCTCAGAGCAGGCACCTGGCAGGGCTGTGAGGACAGCATAGATCCCATCAGTGACCGTGCATTGCAAACTGTAAAGTTCTGTGCACACTAGCTTTCACTGTCACCATTAGTACCCCCCACCTCACAGCAGGGCCAGCTGGGCAGCCCGTGGCGTAGAGAGGGAAGCCACCAGCTTGCTCCGTGCCCAGTTCCTTTACGGAACACGGCCTTTCTAGGTAGTGCTCTGGAAAATTAGCCCCAGCTCTCTGCCTCGGTGCCCTTTTCGAGAAGTCACGGCATGCATTTAACCTTTGTGGAGGAAGTCAACACAAATCACTGCGTGTGCAAAGCATCTCCCTATTCCTTTTTTTTTT
>VBSM01003143.1:47508958-47559531 GCA_008086735.1 Cheirogaleus medius
AATATTTGTACCCCCATAATATGCTGAAATAAAAAAATAAATAAAAAAAGGAAAAATAATGTTAATATGTTTATTCTCTAACCAGTTGATGGGGGTGAAGGGGATGGGTCTGCAAGGCACATGGGGAGGATACATTGGGATAGCCACTGACCTTGAGGTTCCCAGGTGGCCGACCTACCTTTGTTCACTTTCCATCATGTACACATTTCAGGATGGACTTGAAGTGGTCATTGCTCATCAGGTTCCTCAAGAACATGGCCTTCTTATTCATCCTAGAAACAAAACACTTTGGAGGCATCAGCACTATTTATATTACTTGTGATGTATCCTTACTTACAAATTTCTGCCATGTCTTGCAGACAGCACCCACTCACAAGTCCCAGTGATGTTTTCATGTAAATGGTTCTTTTCTTGGTCCCAAGCACAGGAGTTCCTCACACAGCGAGTGCTGAGAGGTGCCTTCCCTCAGGGCTGGCTCTGATGATAGCAAGGGCTTTGGGCAGGTGCCACATGATTGCAGGTGGCCCGAGCTAGAGCCACGTGGCAAGTAGTGAGGGAGAATGAGAAGAGCAGTAGCAGGAAGCGTGTTTAGACCCAATGCACAGTCAGCTCAGAGCATGGCAGAGCAAGGAGTTGCTAGGGCAGGCTAGTAATTCTGTGTGTCTGCAAATCAATATTCTTTACATATTTACTAAATATTTGTTTAGCAAAGACACCGAGCTTTGTGTGGAGGAAGGGAAGGAGGAGGAGGTAGAAAACTATTATAGAGGTGCTTTGGGGACCCTGGTTGGCCTTCCTCGCAGTTCAGAGATTCTTTGTTGGTCTTTGAACTTGTCCTTACTGGAGTCTTAACCTCCTCACAATGGGTTTTTCAAGTATTCTTTCTGGTCATGTGTAGTAAGTCCTCTCCCTGAAAATCCCATTTTTCCATCCTATTACTCTTCCACTGATTTCTCAGGAACCTTAGATTGACTGCCAGGCAACTGGGCAGTTGGCTTATTCCCTAATTCATCTCTGGCTGAGAGTTTTCTTTAAAAATGTGTAAGGAAATGCTTGCTTTCTTGCAGGCACTGTGCCCGTTGTAAGTATCACCTCATTTAATCCTCACAACACCTTATAAAGTAGGTACCAGTATTATTCCCATTTTACAGGTGAGAAACCCAAGGCACAGTGAGGTTAAAGTGTCTTGATGAAAGTGGCAGGATTTGAACACAGACCTTTAACTTTAATCCTTATATTTGGCTTAGGGAAAATCACATAATCCTTCTTGTCAAATTCAGGATTTCAGATCCCTGATCTTGACAGCAAAATCAAAGCACTTTGAAGACAATTTCATCCATGTACCAAACCTGGTGATTTATTTCTGAATCAAGATTGGTATAATAATGGAGTACAAATATCCATAATATGATTTTCTGAGAACCAGTAGGAGCTACCCACTTACAAAGGAAGCTCTGTTTTAATTTGGTTCCCAAGAAGCATAGCGTTTATCTCATAATTTGCATCTGGAAGTACCTTCTAAGTCACTGCTGAGGCCAAAACATTAGAATGATGGACCGCTGAAACCCACAAGCATCTTCTGGGCTTTGGTTAACCTCAAAACCAGAACTTGGGTTTAATCAGACATTCAGTAAGGAGAGTGATATAGATCACTTTTCCTATCTGTAACTAATTGTAAAAAAGAAGCCAGAAACTTAATGGGGAAAAATTTTCCCCTCTTCTGCTTTTCTCTGTGGACCTCAAATTGCTTGATCTTCTGACTGTTTCCAGGGTGTTGAGGTCAGTGGAAACAGCATGCACAGAATAATAATCTGCTACGCCATAAACTCCATGCTATGGGCTGGCAAAAGGAATACTGCCCGAGGCAGAGGGGAGGTTGGATTATATAAAAGAGCAATAATCCTTTCCTTAATTACTCCCTAAGAAGGAGAATTCTGGCTTTTAAGATGAACTAAAAGTACAAAAAGAGCATGTTTTGTAATAAGGTAGATGTACCTCTACGATTATTCTTCTGGACTTTGGCTATTAGTAAAATGAGGACCGTGAAAAATCTCCCATTGTACACTCAGGAGCATGTGGCCGTCCCCATAGCTCTCTCCCCTTTAACCTGCAGCCCCTCAGAGCAGTTATGATTCATCCTCTTCTCCCCTGAAAGCATCAAGTCCTAGGCTGGGCAGAGGAAAGATGAATGACTCCCAGTGGCCGTGTTGCAGATTACTTAGTGCCAGTTGTCAGTTCTTTTCTCCCTGGGAAGGGTTTGAAATGAGATTGTTTTCGACAGACTGTCCATGATAAATGATTTTCTGGGTAAGAAATTGCTTTCAGTACTGAACTTCACCAAATCACTCTGACAAATGTTTGTGGCTGCAGGGGGCCTTCTCGTTGCTGTCTCACGCTTAGGGGAGTGGGAGGCTGGGATCTCCAGCCAGGGTGGCTCAAATAGGATGTCTCGTGGGTGAAGACAGAAAGAGACAGGGAATGTCATCTCTGGGATGTGCATTTGGTAAGCCCCTTTCAGCTGTTGCTAAAAACCATCAAATGAGTCCCAGAATAGTCCAGATCCGAGAGAAGAAGTAGGTAGGCTAACGGGCTACACATCTCTTAGTTCTGATTATTATGTTGTTTTCCATGTTGGTTATAAATAGAACAGTGATATGTACACACAGCAAGGGCAAGAACCCTCTGGGCAATGTTCTCAACCTGTTATTAGTCCCTGACCCTTTCTGAAAAAATTGTAAAAATAGCATGCCCTCTTTTAATCTTATTTGGCATTTCAAAAGAGTTTAAATACCATGTCTAAAATCACTAAGGACTGTTAGAATTTGCCTTTTCCAGCTGCACAGAGTGCCCCTGCCTCCCCTAGATTCTGGGAGAGTCAGGGCCTCCTGCAGTGATGGTCACATGTCACTTGGCAACAGAGATCCCCAGGGCCTTGACAGGAGGAAACTTCCAGGGCTGGAATCTGGGGCCTTTGTCAGTAGCATCTTCAGGTTGTTTACTCAGGGATCAGGTGAGACAGCTGTCCTGTAAGAGGGGCCCACGGCCCTGTCTGAGCTGCAGGTGGGACTGCAGCAGTTCCAGTTTCAAAGAGGGTTGGTGTTGTCCTCCATCTGGGCATGTGGCCTCCATGGCCTCTGATGCCTGTGAGGTTCCAGTCCCTGCCTCCTCCTGAGGCCACAAAGACCTCTCCAGTGGTGGATGCATAAGGGCCAACAGCCCTGTGAGCACCCATGGCGGCCCCTGGATGTCACATGCTTCCTGCCGTGTGGGTTCAGAGAGAGGCAGGTGGTTCTGCTGCACTCCACAGGCCTGTGCTGGGGAGGAGCAGGCTCTCTGGTGGGAGGGGAGGGCCTACCAGCACACCCGGGAGAATTACTGGGGACACCAGAGTTAGCTCTTGCTGTGACTTCAGAAGCAGGGCCTGTCGAGAGCTTGCTGGTTTTTCCTAGATGCATCATGCTCGACCAAGCCACCTGTTCTCCTGAAATGATCCCCCATCTTCCTAGTAGTTTCGGTCCTTGTTTAGACACACAGATGGTTGGACTGATGCCCGAGGGCAAATGTGTGTGTCCAAGACCACCCAGTGGGTAAAGTTCAATGTCAGTCTATTCTGCTGCAAGTCCATCCCCCTGTCTGTCCTTGCATGGCTCAGTTCTGCCCTGCTCATTGTGCCTGCCTGTTGACATTCTCCCCTCTCTCAGGACGAGGCAGGGGAGGACTCTGCAAGGCAATTACCACCTCGTCCACCACCAAAGGCCCAGCGCTGCCTCCTGGACTCGCTTCATCCATCGAACATTGCACTGAGCTTTACCCTGCTCTGCGCTCTGTGCCGGTGCTGGGACCACAGGAGGAAATCGAACAAACGTCTTGTCTGCTAGGGGCTCATAGTCTCACATGGGATCTAACAAGTGGCAGTAGTGGTAGCAACAGCAGCAACGCAAGTGTGTTGAGTGCTTACTGTGTTCTAGTATGTTCTAGCACAGGTTCTAAGCGTTTTCTTCTTATTAACTCTTCTAAGCCTTATCCGAGGTGGGTGCTGCCATCATCATTTTATAGATGAGGAAACTAGGGTGCAGATAAGCTAAGTAGCTCCCCCAGAGTCGAAAGGAAATGGGCGGCATTGCCAAGATCTGAATTCCAGGGACTCTGGCTTTGGGGAGCGACGCTCCGAGTTGGTGCTGTGGTGGGAGTCAGTCAGGGGCGGGGTGGTCATGGGACAGGGAAAATCATCTATCGCAGGCTGGTGCCTGAGCTGCCCACAGCCCCTTTCTGTAGTGTAAAGACCTTTGCAAAAGAGGCGGGTTCATCAGTGTTTTCCCTTTGGATCCAGGAGCCAGGAGCCGTACTGCAAAGAGGAGAAGGTGTGAAATCTGTGTGCTCAGTTCCATCCGCAGACGCCACTTCCAAAGTCAGTCTGTGGGACTGAAAGCCTTTTAGGAACTGTGCAGCAGGAATGTGGCTCCTCTCCCAGTCTGGAGCTATGAGCCATGGGCCCAGGCCACGCCTTGCTGGTCAGAGCAGAAACTGGAATAATTGACTCTATTTTGGGAGCAGGCACATCTAGGGCTAATTAGATCTGCTGAACCCCAAGTGTGTCTGGGTCCATGGAACTGTAACATCTCAGATACACAGCAACGATGGCCAAACGACAGAGAGAGAGAAGCAGAGGTTGAGATTGGCTGACTCATGCAAAGCACCCCTTGCCTATGCCCTGACTTCGGCAGCAGGCAGATAGCAGAAGCCTGGGGGACAAGCAGTCTGAGCTCTTCTGTGGCCACCAGGTTAGTGCTGGGAGAAGCACAATGGCTCCTCTATTCTGGAACTTCTCTGACGACAGTTGGGTATTTTAATTCATGAAGACTCCCATATGTTTAAAAGATCACTGGTTCATTGGGCTGTTTGGTCTGCACGTGAACCAACACCACGAAGACTTTCTACTTCCCTCTTCACTTTGCCCATGATCTCTGCCAGATCCCAGCACACCCTCCTGGAAGCTGTGCTGTCTGAGATGGCGTAGCCTGGAGAAGCTATCTTTGCATAGGGGACAGTCCCTCACAATTGAGGAAGGGAAGAAGGAGTGAGGAGAGAGGGCAAAGCACCTACGTTTGAGAAAATGAACTTGTGGCCTCATGAGCTTCATCTGCTCCGGTAGGTGCTCTTCAAGCCTTCACCCTGACTTCTGGGTGTCCTGTCGCCATGTCTGCGTGTCCAACCAAGAAGATATCCTGAGAGGCCACCATTGTCATGGGATTCTCGTTCATTATTCATTCGGGACACATTCCAACTCTTCTGTGGTTTCTTTTCAACTTGTTTTTGGGATCGACGGCTTCCCTAGCTGGGGAGCGAGGCTAATAATGAGGACTCGAAAGACGAAAAACACAGGTGGGCAGACGTCACCTGAGCAGCACCAAGATGAGCAAGTGGCTGGGTCCACGTTGTCTGAAAGGCCAACACATTCTGGTTTTGAACTCTTGACCTTGAGCGATCCACCCGCCTCGGCCTCCCAGAGTGCTAGGATTACAGGCGTGAGCCACTGCGCCTGGCCAGGGCCAACACATTCTGTGTCAGTACATGGTCTGATGAGGAAAACTACAACCACTGTAAATGGCTTTCAAGTTAAAATTCTTTATAACCAAAGAGAAATGATATAATTATTCCAATGCAGTTGAACCCCACAGTAGCACACCCCACAATCCAGTTCATAATGTAAAATCGGATCTATAGAGAATGGAAGTCAGCTCCAATCTCCTACCTAGTTTCAGATAATAAAGCTAAAGTTCCTTTTTTCTGGGGCTGTGGGCAACTTTGCCTTGGGAAATAGGAATGCAAAGGGTGGGGTCCTCTTGTCCCGTGTTCTCATGTCACAGTCTCTCTGGAATTGGGAATCTAGTCAGTGAAACAAGAGCCAACTCATCGGGATGTTCCTGGAATCGTTGAAGCTGTTCTGGAAGTCACAGTAGCCAAAAGATCTAGAATTATCCAGTTGATATTTACCCCCGAGTAGCCAACTGGCCCCGGTAGAACTGGGCTGCCACTGGGATGGAAAGATTTGGGTCTAGCAGCGGGACCCCTGGCAGCTAGCTGTGCAGGCTCCCTTAGGTCATTCCAGCACCCCGACAGGGATGCAACTTCATATTTTATGTGATTGAAGTGTTTAGAGCTTGCTTGTCACATTGTGTTGGGAGTAGGGGGTGGAGAGGGTGGGAGAATAGAGGGTTGGAGGCTCTTTTTAATTCCACTGGGCATGTCACTATCAGATCTATAAAAAGGATTATAATCTAATATGATGCTCAAAAAGAACAGTGCTCTTCCTGTCTGATTCTTAGGGATTTCTCAGTGGCTGTCCCCATCTGATGGTCTTTGTAGCACAGTGACCTTCATCTTTAGCAAAGCCCAAGATGTACTTCCTACAGACAGGAGAGCAGCTCCTTTGCTCCTGAGCTGAGAACTGCCTTTTTCTCTCTCCCGTAGAGAGAATTTTCATTTTGCCCTTTCTGTGTATGAATGCTGTGTGCTTTCTCATATTATTTTACGCAGTCACCCAGTAATCCTGTGATGAAATAGTTACTATGATCACCATTTTACAGATGATGAAACTGAGGCTCAGGGAAGTTAAAACACTTGTCTAAATTCATATTTGTAAGTGACAGAGCTGGGATTTGAACCTGAGTCTGTCTGGCTACAAAGCCCAGTCTCTCTCACTCTGCACCGTAAATGTTCTTTGTGATGCAGTGTTTAGGTAGGTGAGGATTAGTCCTTTAGTGCTTAGTGCTGTGGTTTTTTTTGGTTTTTTTTTGGTGGGGTAGGTTGGGGAGGAACATCGACCTTTTTGAGAATCTGATGAAAACCGGACCTCTGGGTGAGCAGGGAGTCAGGAAGCACCTCACCGCCACAATTTTGCACATAATTTAGTGAGTTCATGGGGTCCCTGAAACCTATATATGGATTATTTAGGCCTAGGGAGTCCATGGATCTCAGGTTAAGCTAATTAGAGTCTTGGGAGGATTCATTAATTTTTTTTTTTTTTATAAAAAGCTTGAGTGATTAGAGGCCATTTTCAGAAATTTCCTTTTGGCTCTTTAGGAATAAAGAGATGGGGTGAGGAGAGAAGAGGATGGGGAGGGGAGGAGGAAGCTGGCTGGAAGGCATTAAGAAATTATGTAGCACGCAGTAAAAGCAGTTTGCATTGTGAATAATTAAGGTGGTTCGGACCCTACGGACTTGGCTGAAGCACCATTCACACGCAGTTTCTTTTCAGGCTGAAATTAATTGAAGTGTTAGTTTATTTATCTTTTCCCTTGGTGAACCAAATGACTCATCCTGATTTACAAACCTTCCACCCATCCACTGTCTCATCAGATCCGTGGGGATGAGCAACTGATGATCTCATTGAGTTACGTGGGGTTACTGTTTGTAGAACCCAGTTGCTAGAGAATCCTCGGAGCCCCCAAATCTCTAGTTTCTATGAAAAGAGAAAACAAGTGGCCTCAGTAGTTTGGGTGTCATTTATGTCTTGAGGTGGACTGTTCAGCAGAAATGGAAATATATAGCTAAGTGGATAAGAAGGATCATCAGATCCAAGAGCTTGGGGATTTTTAGATTTCAGGGCTAGAGTTTCAAGCCCACCAGGAAGGGAAGAGAGGGAGACTAATACAACCTCCTGTTCCTTGTGTCTGAAAAAGACCCCTTGGGATGATTATTAGAATGTCCCCTTTGTATGCGCAGAATGACCCATATTTCCTTCATAGCCCTTAGCTCTTCCCTTTTAATCTCAGAAACATTTCAGAAATAAATAAGACAAGGAAATATTTTACTGGCCTCATTCTGAGGAAGGCAGTATATCCTATCCAGACCTGCTGGCCAGTCATCTGAGCCACTGCAGAGGAGACCTGACCCCATAGGCCTCAAGGAGGCCACAGAGCACATGGCTGTCCCCGAGGCTCTAGATTCTGACCATGTGAGGTCCATTCAGCTCCAGCCTTGACCAGTGGTGAGCAAGTCAGCCCTGAGATGAGAGCACAGCTTTGGTGTTAAACTGCCTGAGTTCACATCTGCCTAAGTACTCACCCGCTAAGAGAACTTGAGCATGTTACTTAACTGCTTTTCGTGCCTCAGTTTCCTCATTTGTAACATGAAGATAGCATAAACAATAATACAAAAAGGTTGTTATGAAGATTAACTGCATCAACATAAAAGCACTTAGAACAGTGCCTGATATGTTTAAAGGGTTAGAACAGTGCCCTTAATGGATTTTAGTTATGATTATTATTATTTAAACTCTCTGAGTTTCAGGATTGCCACTTGTAGAATGAAGCTGATAATACCAGGATTGTTGTGGGAATAATGAGATGATGCACCCAGAATGCTTAGGAAACCGTGCCGGGCAGAGTGTGGGTGTTCAGTCAGTGCTGGGCTGCAGTGGGTCATAGCTCCAGTGATGAGAGACAGACCAGGGGATCCCTTGACAGTTCCCATATGGATTAATAGTTAAAGTTGCTGAGAAACTGCACAGCAGGTGTGAGCCTTTAAAACACTGATCTTTCTTCAACTCCTGTGCCCTCATGAGCTTTGGCACAGACTGAAGCTGCCGGGTGTAGGGCTCAGGGTAAAGCTGGCGCATCTCTTGGAACCTAAGACACCAGGCCAGCATGCGTGTAGAATATGTACCTGTCTCCTCTGCCCCCCAGTTTGACCTCAGTGGGCCCAACGACCTATGTCTTGTGTCTGTTAACTTCTGTTGTCAGCTCACTGGTAGTAGTGCTTCAAAGAACTGAACGTATTAGAGTTCTTCTTAGAAGAGTGATGTCAAGATTGTATTATGTTGATGGAAAGCAGAACAGAAAAAAAGTCAATGTTCCTTTCTAGGCCTTGGTGTCTAAAGGGGTAAAATTAATTTATTAAGCAGGTCTGTGAAGCAGGAGCTCCGGGGGCGTGGCTGTGGTGCTGATTCTCTGGGAAAGCACGGATAGGGAGTAATGATTGTCACTCGATGAAAAGAACCGGGAGGGCACTGGAAGAGCAGAGGATCTGAAAGAATTTGGGATAGGCCTAAAAAATTTAATCAAATTTTTTTAAAAAGGAAAAAGCAGCAGTCTCATAAATGTTGAAATGTGACCCATATTTGAAAAAGGACCTTCTAGAGATCATGGATATTTGGGGGCCATCGGTGCCATTGAGTGAGGCCTCTGGCCTTGCAGCTGGAGGCGTTGAGCCCCATGGAGGAGGAGGGCCCGAGCTCGGAAGGGCCTTCTTCTGGGGTTCCAGTGACGTGCCCACAGCAGCCAGGCGGGCACAGCGCATAAGGCTTAGCAGGGGTCCCGGAGACCTGTCTTCAGGGACATCTGCTTAACTCCAGTGAATTCTCCCCCAGTGGGAACAGGGAGTCAGTCTTCCAGATCTTCTATTCATTCAAGTAATTCTGAAAATCAATTTTTTTTTAATGTAATACTTCTGATTTTTAAACCTGTGCAGATGGCCATTTTGTAACTTTTGGCTGCAGAAGATCAGGGAGCAGCTTATCAGTTTGTATTTGTAAGGAGGCCACAGGGGTCATTTGGGAATGGGGTGCTGGACTCTTTCAACTTCTACCTCCCCCTTAACTGTCAAGAGAGAAAGGCTCAGGGCTTTTGGTGACCCAAGAGATACTCCTCTCCTCTGAGCTCCCCCACCGTCCACTCAAATAATCTCCTCCAATGGTGGGTCCTGGAATTCCATTCCAGGGAAGCATCTTCCCAGCCCTCCCATTGTGTTAACATATAAATTTAAAGCTTTAGGGAAATGGCTATTATAAACAGGTTAGATAGTCAAAACTTTTAAGCCTTTATAAACATTTTGGTTTCATGACGTTTTTGCATATCCCCAGGGATCCCAAGAGGTTTACGTACAACTGGGCTCCACTTGAAAAGAATAGAAGAAATCTAAATTGGAAACAGAGGTTGGGAATTGACTATTTTCAGCACAAATGAATTTTTCTCGTTATGAAAGTTTCCATCACAAGGTTCCATCACAGTGTTCTTGTTGAATTTGTAATAGGCTTTAGTTTGTAAATCAATTTGATCTACACGTAATTTTCAGAAAAGCATCTGCAGCATAAATTGAGGGGCACCTGCACTTCACACTACTTTTTCATCATTTCGCTTTTCATTTTCCACTTTGTTCTGTCTGTGTCATCTGTAAATATCTCCACGCTTTCATTCCTGCAGCTCTTGGAGAATTCATCGCAAACCGACATATTGAAGATAGAGGATTCCAGGGTGGCCCCAGCTACTCTCCACCAACGGATCGTATTCAATAATTCCTATTTGTTTAATATTTGCTGGTTGATATTGGTAGGAGGTGGCCATGGAAAAAGTAGGGGATGAGATGATGGGGACGGATGGACACCTACATCTCTAGAGCTGAGAGAGGAAAAAATAAGGTTTAGAAAAAAACCCATAATGAAGGCCTTTGTGCACAAGTTTGTTGCATTTGAACTTTTTATTCATAGTGCAGTGGCAGAACAGAGAGTTAGAGACATGGCTTAGAATCCCTTGCTCTGCTACTTGTGAACTGTGAGACCTTTCTGCAGTCCATAAATAGGGAGCGTAATGCTTATCTTGAAGGGTAGTTGTTGAGGATTAAGTGAATGATATGCACAAAGTCAAAGCCACATACAAAGCCAGTGTCCAGCTATGGTACTCATTTGGTTAATGTTATTTATGTTTTTTATAAATGAATGAGTTCAGAGATAATGAATTTCCTCTAAAGAAGTAGGGAATTCTCTATTTAGAAGGCTTCAGAAGCTGATCCCTAAATCTAAAGACAACTACCTGTGCTGTATTTCATTAATTCTAAGATACATTTGTTTTTCATATTTTAACATCTGCAAAATCAGGAAGTGTTTAATAATTGATGGTTTCTTATGGCTGTAACTGATAAATTTTTTCTTTCTTGGTGGCACATAAAATAGTGGCCCGACGTTTTCTTGATGGCAACTTGGATTCCATAAACGAACTCAGCTAGGCAGGTGTCTGTGGCTGCTGCTGTTCACTGGCTCTTTCTTCCCCTTCACCCCCCTCTTCCTGTTTTTCCTCCTCCTCCTTCTTCACAGCTTTGTTTGGATATATTTCATCTACTAAGGATCCATCCACTGAAAGTAGTTTGGTGGCTTTTATTATATTCACGGAGTTGTGCAAATATTACCACAATCTAATTCTAGAAATTTTCAGTACCCTGACAAACCTCGTATCCATTAGCAGTTACTCCCCATTTTCCTTTCCCCCCCAATCTCTCCAGCCCCAAGAAAACGCTAATCTACCTTCTGTCTCTATGGATTTGCCTATTCTGGACATTTCACATACATGGAATCTTATAATATGTGGCCTTTTGTGACCTCTTGCTTTCATTTAGCATGATGTCTTCAAGGTGGCAGTAGAATTGATGGGTCATATGATGTCTTAGTCTGCTCAGGCTGCCATCATAAAATACCATAGACTGAGCGGCTTAAACAACAGACATTTATTTCTCACAGTTCTGGAGGCTGGGAAGTCTAAGATCAAGGTGCCAGCATGTTGATTTCTGGTGAGGGCTTTCTTCTCGGCTTCACGCTGTGTCTTCACAATGCAGAGAAAGAGAGAGAGCGAGGGTGAGCACAAGTTCTCTAGTGTCTCTTCTTGTAAGTGCACTAATCCATCCCATCATGAGGCTTCACCCTCACCATGTCATTTAAACCTAATTATCTCCCAAAGGCCCCATCTCCAAGTTCCATAATGTTGAGGGTTCGGGCTTCAACATATGAATTTCAGGGGAACACAATTCAGTTCATAGCATATTTCTAGGTTGAACTTTTTGAGGACCTTTTTAGCTTCTTTTATTATTATCTCTGTCCTGGCCCCAACTTTCACGATGATCCCTCGAAGTTTATTATGAGGCTCATACTCTGCAGCTTATAGATGCCAACACCAAAGTCATCTATGTATTCATTCAATAGGAAGTTAATTACCTGATCTGTGCCAGATGCCGTATATAAGTAAAACTGTAAACATAATCAGGGAACACTTACAGTCTAGTGGGGGAAGCAGGCAAAAATAAATAGCAAAAATAAAAAACAGGCAAAACTAAGCAATTGCAATCTGTAATCTCAGAAGATAAAAGAGGAGGCCAGAGGATGGCACTGGCCTGGTCTAGTGGGGGTGGTAGGGAAAGTAGGGAAATTAAAGGGGAGAAAGACATTCTGGACAGAATTCAAGATGGAAAGGTTGTGGAGGGAATGGAAGGAGGAACCGGGGCCCTTCTAGTGTTCGGCTGGAATGACAGGTCGATGGCAGTGGCATTTACTGGAAAGAGAAGGGCTGCAATGCGGGCTTAGGTGTTTGGAGAGAAGTCAGGATTTCCATCTTGGATATGTTAAGTTTGAGAAGTCTGCCAGACCTGAAAGAGGAGACTTCAAGTAGCAAGGTAGACAAGTGAGTCCAAAACTCAGAAGAAAGGAATTATATTTATGTCACATTTGGGAATTACAAAGATGATTTTGAACTCCTGCAAGCTGATGGGATGATCTGGGGAAAGAGTGTAGAGAGAGAAGAGAAGGTGGCCCAGGGTGAAGGCAGGAGGATCCCCAACATTTAGGGGTTGAGTAAAGCAGGAGGAAGGAGCCTGGGTGGTAAACTGAGGAAGAACATCCCAGGGATGGCAGAAGCCTGAGGAAGGGAGTGTTTCTGGCAGGAGGAAGTACCCAGCTGCCAAGTGCTGCTGAGACATCGGGGAAGACAAGGGTGTAGAATCTTCTGTGGAGTTTACAACAGGGACGTTGCTGGTGTCCCCGACAAGTGAGTGGTAGGGAGGGGCCGGGGCAAGGAGGGCTGAGGGATGGAGGCTTGTGACGTCTCTGGAAATGTGGCTGGCTATGGAAGGTAGTGGAGCCAGTTTGTATTTTGGCACCAGAGCTCCAGGAGTGGGGGAGAGATTGCTAGAGCAGCACAGACAGAACAGAGCAGACCCTGGGGAGGGCGTGGCCTCTTATGGGAGGAGGGACACTCCCTCTGCTGAAGGAGGGACAGAGGGGCACCGGATGGTTGGAGGGCTGCCGGTAGGAAACAGTGAAACCTGGGCTGATTCTTTGCATGACTTTTAATGACCCGGTGAGGTGAGGCCATCCACTGAGCATCATGGTGCAGAAAAGGACATGGGAGGTCAGGAGAGAGAAGAAAAATTGTGAAATAGCAGCCTTGGGAAATTGGAAAGCAAACCAATTGGAGGAAAATAGCAGTTTGCCAGTCAGTATTGAGTGTCAATTTGCAGTTTGAGATCATGAATTTAAAGTGAAACCAGTCATTTGCCTTGTGTGGTTTTATCCAGGGACTTTTAGCCTTCCAGGGGCTGGTGCGGAGCAGGGCCGAGGACTTCTGTTAGGGACAGAGGGTGTGCTGGCTAGGGGTGATGGCAGTGGTGGGATGAGGGAACCAGGCTGGACAAGGAGGGTCGTGAGATGGGGCAGGGGCAGACAGCTGGTGGGTGGGAGGGTGTGGGGTGGGGTGAGGTCCAGAATGTGGGGGTTTCTCTGAGGTCAGGAAAGAATGCCCCTGGGGAGCTCTGGAGCAGATGAAGTGCAAGGGTAGGGGGTTGCTGTTGAAGAGTGGGGTGACCAAGGCTGAGATATCAGGGACATTGGCCATTCGTCTATGTCCCAATTTTTAAATGACAGGAGTTGTAGGGAGAAGGAGGACTGGGAGCTGGGAGCCATGTCCTGGTCATAATCATTAGGCCCACTTGTGGTGGTTGTGTGATTGTGAGACATTTTCCAACTCTATTTTTGTGCCCCGATTATAATTTCATATTTAAAATTGACATGCAGGAATGACAATTTCAGAAATTTAAGACCATCCCTTGAGCTCCCGTTTTAGGTTTTAGGGGTAGTTCTTTGGTAATTTGGTTCTTGGAGATGAGGGAGCTTCTGCCCTCACAAGTACTTCCTTCAGGCCTTTGCCTTGGATATACACGGAGCACAAACATCAGGGGTTAGATTCGTGAGATAAAGATGAACAGGAAGTCCAAGTCTAGATGCCGAAAGCTACTTTCCAAGTCTCCAATGTTAGCTGTGCTCCACGCAGGCAGGACTGGAGCGGTTCACGTTCTGTGCAGAGTACCCTGTGACTGTCCCCACGTTGGTGCACATCATAATTGTATCATTGCACGTCATAACAATGGGATTTCAACAGTTATTATTGCACATTCTAATTATCTGATTACTCAGTCTTTCACCAATTATGTAATTAGATTTAATTACACCAATTGCACAAATAAACCATAGTCAACTACAAATTACTTAAAATAAAATCTAGAACTGTGCGTATGTCGGCAATTGCCCTGAAAACAAGAATAGAAAGCAAGAAAGGGAAGAAGGCTTATGAAACCAATTAGCAAGTGAAAGGAATTATGCGATCTGGATAGATCTTTAAGGATAGTGGCCGGGATCACCTTGTCTGGAAGTTTCCTGTCATTTCTTCCTCCAACAAAGTGTGGTGGTGAGAATTGACGATGTCAAAGTCAAGAACGCTGATTCGGGTTTGCTGTACCTTGAGGCAGAGCCTGCTCTTACTTCCTTAACTGTACAGCCGAGCGAGGGAGGGGGAAGAGAAGACAGCAAGAGAGAGGGTTGGGGGAGTAGGAGGGAGGAACAATATAACAAGTTTGACATTTAGTAATTTTTAAAAGTACAATATATTTTAACATGGAGTGCAGAATTGGTGCTAAAACAAGTCAAATTTATTATTTGAACCTTAGTCTTTACCTAATTCACTGTGGCATTTCTGATTTTTTTTTTTTCATTTTTTACCCTTGGTTTAGTACCCCAAACCCCACCTGAGTTTGTTATTTGAATCTAGAACTTTAGAACCAGTATCCTATCTTGTTCTGCTCAAGCATAATTGGTGAGATCAAAAATTAATAGGCAAGAAACCCAGTATTTGGTACATGAATAAATGTCACACTCATTGTTTTTGTTTTGTTTTGTTTTTGCATTACCTTGGGTTATTGGGTAGTTTTGAATTAGGGTGCCTATAAAAACTTGAGAACTTGGGGCTGTATCCTTTTTTTTTTTTCTCTGAAGACATCCCAGAGGGTGGTCTTTTCTGGAGACTAGGTCTTGTCTGGTGTAATTCTCAGAGCCAGAAAAAGAACAGGGATGACCACACTAGGTGCAGAGTTCACTCAGCTGCTTCTGTGCTTGGAGGAAAGACTACCCCAGAGCTTCGAGAGAGGAAAGGCAAAGAGCGGGCTCTGTGGAGGTGGGAACGTGCACACATCTGAGAGATTGGGCACGCTGCATTTGCACTCTTCCAAAGAGGTATAATTGGTAGGTGCTGTTTAAGCACATATATACTTAGGGAAAATTACCCGCTGAGCTTGGCTGAGTACGGCATAACCACTGAGCACCAGGACTGCTCGGCTTCTGCCCTGAGATCTTACAGCAGTTGACAGGATGCGGATTACTTCATAAGCACACATAATGGCTGGTGTGTGTACTTAACACTGCTATAAAAATAGGTCTCAGTGCTATTGAGGGTCACATTGGGGGATCAGTGTACTTGGTTAGCTCTTGCCTGTACGTTAACAATTAACAAACAGTGTAGCTGCAATAACACAGATGAGGAATAAATGTGCTTTTAAATTGAAAGCAAATGCATTTTAATCCATTCTCTTCTATCCTGTGGAATCCCCTGAAGTGGACAGTGGGCACGAAGGGACCCTCATCTAGACATATTCTTATGTCCTTTGGTTTCGACATAGCTCCAGGATTGCGTTTCATGTTCTTGCTCTTCTATAACGGGCTTTCTTTCCTGCACGCAGGTTTCATGCCTGTGGAGGTCAACCTGCAGTTGTGGAAGGTGGCCCCTAGATCAGGGTAGCGCAGTTATGTTGGAAATTTGAGCAAACAAATCCTGGGAAGTTGGAAGTGGGAGGGGAATCGGGCTGGAACTTTGCATCCCAAATATCCTTCTCATCTACACAAATCCGCCAGAACGAATATGTTTCAGCTGATGCTTATCAGAGGTTTGCAACAGCATGGCATTCCACTCTTCACTTTTCTTGTCAGAAACTAAGAACGTGTAAAATGGCAGATGTACTGATATCAAGCAGCCAAAGCTATTTTCTAAATGAGAGCAAAAGAAGCGTAACCAATTTACACAAAGCGAGTGAACTCTCCGAGCAGTTTTAATCTGCATTCCAGATTCTTAGCCCAGAACCGCCATTCCTGGTCGGCTCTTCTCAACAGAAATGCCAATGCAGAGATTAAAGTGGAGTGCACTGATGTAGAAAGGCATGAGCAGGAACTAGCATCAGAGTCTTAACAGAGACATTTTCCTAATTAAGCATTTATGGTATACGTGCAATTCTGGCTATCATAGGCTCAAGGAAAGAGAGTCTGCAAAATGCATGGCATCAGTGTAGGACGCACCACACGACCTGAATAGCCATGAGTGAAGAAGAGAGAGAAGGCTGTCGCACAGCACCAGGGAGCCGCCATTGGTGCAGCAGGTATCAATCAGATGTTCACGAGGTCAGGCACTGGCTTGGCTGGCTGTCATTAGGGTATTCTGATCTTCCTTCTAGTTTGCTCTCTCTAGGACTACAAGCAGGCTCTGCGTTTATTGAGAACTTAACTAGGTGCAATGTGCCATGATAGGCTCTTTACAAATTTACCTTATTTCACTCAGCATTACTATGAATTTTTCCATTTGGTTGATGAAGAAAGGGAGCCTCACAAGGGTTAAATAACCTACTGAGGTCACATCATTAGTAACTGGGACCAGAATTGGAGCCCCTGGTTTGAATCCAGAGTCCTTTTTTTTAACCCCTAATTATACTCATCCGTTATATTATAATGTCTGTGGAATTCAGGACAATTTTATCACTGTAAGTGCATTTCCAGAGTGAGACTAAAATTTATTTAGGAGGACTCCTCTCTAAAATTTATGTATTAAAAAGAGCTGTGGATTAACATGGGACAAGGTTGTCAATTTCTTCTTTACATAAGCTAGAAAAGGAATTGACAAAGAGATGTTCTGTTTTGCCTTCAAGTGAGATTGGGAAAGTATATGGTTAAGTATAAGTAAAAAACTGATGTCAAACATCTTTCCAGGTGCATCTATTACAGAATATTAAATTGTCAAGGGAATCCTGATGTTGGAACATGGGAGATGAAAATCCTTTTTCATGTGGGTACAAGCATGTGAGGTTGGAGCAATCCCCATGCTAGTCATGAGCATGGCTCAACAAGGAGAACACTAGCAAACTAGTATTGGCCATGCACTTAATCTTAGCAAGGTTGAACTAAGACCTCCTTCCTTCTCTCTAACCCTCCTTCCTTCCTCTCTCCCTTTCTTTCTTCTCTTGGTCACTTATTTATTTAGTAAAGTTTACTAAGTAGTTACTGTGTACCAGGCACTAGTCTAGGCTTTCGTGAAACAATGAAGAGAACACATAAGTTTTCTGCTTTCATGGAGCTTGCATGGAGCTTGAATGGAGATGGCTCAAAACTTGGAGAATTAGAGAAACAAAAAGAAAGTGAATGTGGTTGGAGCTTACTGGGAAAGGGGGAAAGTGATATGGAGTGTAGGAAATTTTCATAGAGGTGAAAGAGGTCCAGTTTGCAGTGAGACCATGGTTCATGGCTTTACATTGAACAAAAGCAAAAACAGGTAATGGTCAATGAGCCCTCACTAGGTGCCAGCTATCGTCTAAGCACTTGTCATATTTTAACTCATTTAAACTCCACGATTCCACTCAATGAATTTTAAAACATCTCTACTAAGTTGAAAAACAATAAATTCAGTGTCAAGGTGATAATTTTGAAAACTCTTATTGAATTAACAGCAAGTTAGGACAAAATGAGATTAATTAAAAAAATTTCTTTTCAGTTTCAAACAGTGATGATACTATACTAATTGAATTGTCTTAGCATTAATAGATACTTTTTTTTAACTAGGAAAAGCAGTTTGTATTTAATGGATTGTTTTTAAGCTTTAAATTAAACTAGTGTTCTCCTTCCTTAGGGGAAAGTAGCTTATTTGCAAGTAGGTCCACTGAATGGCTTTATTTGATTCTGTTCACACCATGCTGTCATGTTGTTCATAGATTCATTTTAGCAAAAGTGGTGCATTGATTCATTCAACTTTGTTGTTCATAATAAACAAATGTTACAGTGTTACATCTGTTCTTCTCTACCATGAGCTCACACATAATTACAAACACTGTTTTTAGCATTGCCTATGGAGAGCATGTCATTTCAGAAGCTAGTGACAACTTTAAACATTTTTATGATTTCTTACAGTTTTAAAAATCCTTCTGATTTTTAAAAATCCATTCAATATTTAGGAAGAGTGATGACTAGAAAGAGCTGCCTGTCAAAATCTATATGCTGATTTGAGAAGACAAATTAAAGGGAAAGTCAACGTTAAGTGATT
Source organism: Cheirogaleus medius (assembly GCA_008086735.1). Lineage (NCBI taxonomy): Eukaryota > Metazoa > Chordata > Mammalia > Primates > Cheirogaleidae > Cheirogaleus > Cheirogaleus medius. The sequence continues at coordinate 47,527,402 of VBSM01003143.1, forward strand.
TAAATACTTGGTTCAGAGTCTGCCAGGCGTCCTCAGACTGCGGCCTGCTGAGGACATTTATCCGGCCCGCCGGGTGTTTTTGCCGCTGCTGCCTGTCCTGCTTAGCAGCCGACTAGTCCAGGCCCCACAGTGCGCACGTGTGGAATGTGCGCCGCGCTCTCCAATGGCCCTCCAACGGTCTGAGGGACAGTGAACTGGCCCCTGTTTAAAAAGTTTGAGGACCCCTGGTTCAGACAGACTCCCTAATGGAATCTTCATCATATACGCAGCACGGAGTAAAAACTATGATGGGAACCACCTTCATCTGTGTAAGACTGCGTTAAAAATTACTGTATTCTTTGAAGGTTAGAATATATTATATTCAGCCTTACTTGAAAAACTAGAGCATGTTGGTTCATTTCCAGTAAGACAAGTCACTTTCCAAGGAGACCCTGTAGATTAAAATCCTCATCCAAACTCCTCCATGTGTTCTTATGTGGAAATTTCAATTTGTGTCTTTCCATTGTTACTTGAACATGTGATTCTTGGGTTGGATTCTTGGAAAAATAGATCTGCAAGAGAGCCTGAGCTGATTTCTTAGCATCTAATGGGCACACAGTCTCTAGATTTTTAGCTGATGCTGCTGGTGTGCTTAATGTCACGTTTGGATCCAGCTTCCGGAGCTAGAGCACACACAATAAAAATGTCATTTGAAGAAAAGCGAGAGGAATGAATGGGGCCTTCAACCATCTCCCTTGTATTGTTGCCATCACCTCACAGTTTTAGAAGGTAACCCTCCTATAAGGAGAAAACTTCGTATCCATTAGTTTAAGAAAAATGAGTTTTAAGTTAGTTTCAGGAATTTAGTTTTGTGATGACACAGAGAAATCAAATGCCCTGGAGGAGACCCTCTTACTTAGAGTTCAGAATCTCCTATAACCTTCTCAGGGCTTTGACCTCTCACGGCTGGTGAAGTCAGATGGCTTTGCTGAGTGCTGAATCTTGCTACCTTCCAGATCTTTCCCATTCTCCCCTTACATGTTAGGTGAGATAACTTGTAACTCTCCCAGGACATGGGAGGAGGCCATAAATCAGTCCTTTGAATGCACCACGTCCTCTCTGGATTGTAGTAACGTTGTAGCTGATATAACTGTCATATGACTTAAGTTCTGTCATGTGATTTAAGTTCTCAAGTCATACAGGATCCAGGGACCATTTAAAACCATGCCGGAATGGGGCTTCTCTAGTAGGCTTAGTGCCTCATCCTGGTGCTGTTGCATTATAATCAGTTTCCCCCAGGTTCTTCCATTTCATTTCCCTCCATCATTTATTTTTCTCCTTTTCCTTAAACATTTATTGAGGACCTGTCGTTCGGGTACCATGCAGGTGGGAACATAGACACAAAAAACAAAGCCCTGGACCTCAGGGAGCTCAGAGTCTAGGAGGGAAGGAAGACAGATACAGAAACAAGTAAATTACCACTTCATGAGCAATGAGTGCTACAATAGACGTGACCATGAAGAAAGAGAAATGCCCCAAAAAGTCTCAGTTACCTCTTGATGAGAGGAGAGCCAGGGAGGGCTTCCTGGAGGAGGTACCCATTGAGCTGGGCATTCAAAGGTGGATAAAAGTTTGTAAGGGAATAGCATGGATGTGAAACAGAGAAATGAATGTAGCAATCCGTCATTCTTAGCTGATGTTCATTCTGCAGATCCCAGATGTTTCTGGGAGTCTTCTGTCTTCCATCTGTTACAAAATCCCTTAAAAAAATTTCATTAGGATAGGGCCCTTCTTCATAGTAGGAGTTTCCTAGCTTTTCTGGGAATGCGCTGAGAAACTCATTTGTTCCCAGGTGGTGCTGTTCCAGTTGTTTATCCTTTAAACAGTGAGAGAAAGGTGGGACCTCCAGACTCCTTAAAAGCCCAAGCCACCTACAGGTAATGACAGCGTCAGGTTAACAGCAATGACACATCTTCTATTTCAGGAAGGATTGAATTTGCTCTTCCTCGTTATTCATTTGCTGAGGCTTCAGTTCCAGGAGATTTTATTCCTTGCTCACTTCTCTGTTTTTCTTTTGTTTCTCTTAGAGGCAGCTTCTCAGAAAGATAAAAACTGTTGACATGTTCCTTGCAAAGTCTTTGGCATTCTAAGGATCCATCCTTACTGCCTCATTGTGGCCTTGACTTTTTTTCCCCGATAGAATTGCCTAATATAAGCATCATTTTAGTAGATGGTGCGGCAGATGGCCACCCGTGGGTGGCTTTAGGGGTGCTGTAAAGACCCTTTATACTCCCAAACATCCCCCCTTCTACTTTGTAATTTACCTGAAATCCCACAATTAGACATTCATTCTGGAAGCCTTTCCAGTTGCTTCTTAAAATCTAAGTAGTTCTTCGTATCACCTCACCCCTGCATTAAGCAGGCATCAGTTATTGGCCCTGTCGTGTGGGGAGCACTGAACTCTGGGAAGAGAGGAAGGAGTGACTGAGAAAACAAGCAAAATGACAGCTTATGTAAAGCAAGGGAGTCATTAAAATCTCAGCAGCATTATTCGGCACAGCTTGTTACCTGACACCTGCTTACCTGAGGAGATTACTGTGGGTTAATTCTACCAGTAGCAGCTTCCTTGTTACATGTGTTGACAGCTGATTCCATCTTGAGGGATTGTCTCTGAGAATTTGCAGAGTAGGTAAATGATATCTTTGCTTCAATTAGTGTTCCTCTGGGACAGGAAATGAGATAGTTAATATTGATTTGTATCTCTGTGGTTTCTCATCTTTCTTTTGTGTCTTTTGGAATGGAACACAGTACTACACCTATAACAGGTGCCGAATAAACGCTTTTTAAAGAAATCAGCTTATAGATTTTTTTTTGAGGCTCCTATCACCACAGATAGACCCCACTAGCCTGACATCTGGCTACAGTAAAACCAAAACAGTGAATACATGATTTTTTTTATTATAACTTTATTTTGGAATAGTGTAAGATTCACAGGAAGTTGCAAAAACAGTACGGAGTTTCTGTACCCTTCCTCCAGCTTTCCCCAACGATAATACTCAGTGCCACACAGCCTTAGCATGTTGTCAAAACCAGGATGTTGACACTGACACAATGCTGTTAATTCAGGTATAGACCTTTTTTGGTTTTGCTGGTTTTTACAAGCACTTGTTGTTTTTTTTTTGCTGTTCAGTTCCACAAATCCCATGTAGATTTGTGTTATCACCACCTCAACCAGTATCCAGAACTCTTCTGTCAGCACAAAGAAACTCTCTTGTGAGAAACTGAATTTTATTTTATTTTATTTATATATTTTTGGGACAGAGTCTCGCTCTGTTGCCCCAGGTAGAGTGCAGTGGTGTCACCATTGCTCACTGCAACCTCAAACTCCTGGGCTCAAGCAATTCTCTTTTCTCAGCCTCCCAAGTAGCTGGGGCTCTAGGCCCGTGCATGATGCCCAACTAATTTTTGCATTTTTAGTAGAGTTGGTGTATCATTCTTTCTTAGGCTGGTCTTGATGTCCTGAGCTCAAGCAATCCTCCTGCTTCAGCCTCCCAGGGTGCTAGGATTACAGGTGTGAGCCACCATGCCTGACTGAGAAACTGAATTTTAAAAAGAGAGATAAACGACTTAAATAAACACCCACATTTTTTATAAGATCACATTAATGGACTTTAAAATAGTACTAATTTCATGATGACTTAGATTGAGGTTTAAAAATCAACTAAAAACAATTGTTATTCAGCTGACTACTTTTAAATGCAGGATGTATGGGTTTAAAAAATTCACCTGTATTGTTCTTTATAGCTCATCCCCCGATAAAAGCATCCTTGAAACTTGATCTGTTCATCAAAATGTAAAGTGCTATCTACTGAAAAATTACTCTCACTTTGGCATGTTTATCTAAAATCCCATGCGAATGCGAACATGGGGAGATGCGCACAGTCGTCAGCGTTTCTTAGCAGGACAGCAGGATGAGGCAAAGCCGGCCCATTTGTATTGACTGAGTTCCTGGGAAAGAGCTTGGGGAGACATGGACAAGAGCTTTTAGCCCTTGCTATTTCCCAGTTGATTTACACTCCGAAAGTACCAGGAGGGTAACCTGGGGAAGGTGCTGAGATTGATGCTACTTTATATTATTACCTGTCTGTCGTTCACTGTGTGTATGTTTGTTTGCAGTAGGGAGACAGCTGCAACTGTTTGTTGGGTCTCCATCTTGTCGTTTTCTCTTTTTATTTCAGCATATTATGGGGGTACAAATGTTAAGGTTATGTATATTGCCCTTGCCTCCCCTCCCCCCTTGAGGCAGAGCTTCAAGCATGTCCATCCCCCAGATGGTGCACATCGCGCTCATTATGTGTGTATATGCCCATCCCCTCCTCGCTCCCACCTGCCCGACACCTGATAAATTTTTTTTGTTTTTTTAACATTTTGATTACATTTTATATCTTTGCCTCTCCCTAGCAAGGGTTAGAGGTATGCCCTACCCCTCCACAATGCTCACTGCATCCTTCAGATGTGGGTCTATCCTCCCAACCCCCGAATCCCTGGTGAACACTACCACCATTTGAGCACCATCGTGTTAATCAGTCAGTACCAATTTGATGGCGAGTACATGTGGCTTCGGGTCTCTATCTTTTTTTTACCCAGTAAGGAGAGAAAGGGGGAGGTATCAGGTAGCTGAGAATAATTCACGCTTACTGCACCAAGACAGACTTACCTCTTCCTCCATTCTTCGGAGGTAAAAGCCACCCTGATTGGACATTTTCTTTTCAGCTTTACTTTAGACCTATTACACTTTCCTTTGAAATAAGGTCATGCTCCAGAGATCCCCACAAAGAAACCTTCCTGCTGAGTGTCTGCTAAGCAGCAAGGTGGCTGTCATTTTAGGGAATCTCAGTCAGTGTTCCTTTTGTGAGCTCAGTGTATCAGTTTCCTTCTTCTCCATAAGACAATGTGCAGAGGATTCATTTGTACCCTTGCCTTAGCTTCATCGAGACTCTCCAAGCTAGAATGGACTTGGAACAAATGGAAATCCACCAAACAAGTTTGATCTCATGGTCACAGCAGCGTATAGACAAAACTTTCCTATTTCTGCTTCACCAGCTGGGGGTACACTTAGACTTGAAGTTGAGCTAAGTAAGCATCAAACACACTTGCTCACTTTTATCAGAAAGTGGCATCTTATCTTCCTTCTTGCTCTCTTGACTCCGACCACATGAAAGCCTCACCTCCCAGATCCCACTCTCAGGCAACCCTCTGGGAACTGAGGATGTCTATACCCTAAAGCACAGGATTCCATGAAGGAAACGAGTACATCGTGCTTGTGAAAGCCTGACTGTGCACAGGGTTGGATGGACATTTAGAAGGCAGTTGAGTATGATGGCTTGATCGTATTGCTCACCAAGCTCTTTAGGAAATGAACAGTGGGTGCAGAGAAAGGGTTAGCTATAACTCCTCTATGTGCCTGTGTGTGATCACACATCGTTTGTCCATAATTGCTGGCATGTGTCTAGCACGTACGGGTGCCCCCATTCGAGGTAGTGAAATATGTCCATTTTATGCAGATTCTAACTATAATGTGGAGACTACTCTCCAAACAGCAGTGAGAACAGGTTCTTAACAGGGTGGGTTCTTTTGGAAGATAAAGAGACACATGCTTCAGTTTCTTTGTGACACAGGCTCCTGCGGTAGGCGTGGAGGGCCACGGTAGGAGGAAGAACCACGTGGTTTAGGAAACTGCTTCAGTGATACTGTGGGCCTAATCCCCTCTCCCCTGAGAGCATCAGACCCTGAAGAAGGGGCATTTTCTAGGATATTAGCATACTTTAATTGTATGGCAACGATATTTATCTTAATATGTACATCGGTGATTTTTTTCTCCTTTGGGATTTAATTTGACTAATTGACCTCTTTGCCTCTACATTCTCCTGCTTCCGATTTCTCCTCCATATTGTCTCCAGAATTCATTTGCTACAGAACAAAGATAATGGCACCATTCTCCTGCATTTAAACTTCTGTCAGCTTCCTGTTTGCTATGGGATAAAGACTAGACGTGCTCCCGAAGCGTGCAGATGCTCCATGGTCTCCCGGCTGGCCCCACTTCTTGCCGCTCCTACCGTCTCCGTAGGCTCTGGGCATACAGGGCGCCCCCCTCCACTCCCCAGGGCACCTTCATCTTTCTGCTCATGCTCACAACACTGCTGCAATACCTCCTCCTGCCTTCTCTCCCTGATAGGTTCCTCCTCGTCACTCAAGACCTACCTCAAAGGTTAGGCAGAGGCCACCTTCGGCTTACGAGCCCTTTGTTTCTGACCTGTATTTGAGTATTAGTGATCATAACAGCTCTTACTGACGTAGCACTCACCATGTGGTGGCCACTAACAAAGCAGTTCACATTTACTAACTCATTTCTTTCTCTCAACAATCCCAGGAGGTAGGTATTATTGGCATTTTATGGATGAGGAGTCTGAGGTTCAGAAAGATTAAATATCTTGCTCAAGGTCATGTAAGATAGCAGAAATTTGAAGCAAGTTCCTCTTGCATGTATATGCTGCCGTAAATGAAAGTCTGGGTAGATTCCTCTGCTAAACAGAAAACTACTCAAGGGTAGGAATCATGTTTTGTTGAATTTTATGTCTCCAAAACTAGTATAGTGCCTGTCACCAAAGAAGAACCTCAGAGATATTTGTCGAACGAATGTACAGACTATTATATTTTTGTTCAAAAATATAATCCTTTCAAATCCTTAAGTTGCAAGATGTCATGCAACTTAAGCCTCTAAGTTTATACTCTATCAGAGAGAATAAATTGTGATCAAGTGGAAACAGCTGCATCTGGAGGAATGAGGAAAGTGATGTTGGGAGGAATCTCACGTTCCATTTCTACCTGCATTCATCCGCATGTCACGGTGGTGCGCAAGTGTCGGCGGGTGTTCAGCTCTCACTGAGCGTGGAAGGTTGAGATAGTACATTGCTCATCCACGCTGAGCCTAGGTTCACCATCAAGCCTGTCATCGTACACACAGGGTGTAAGAAGGCTGAGCTCCAGGAGAACATTGTAGAAGGAGTAATTGACAAGCGTGAGGCTTTCTTCCCCTACTATTTGCAGTCAGAACCAAGAGGGAGGAATTGTGAGTTAGGACCAGACCACACCATTCTTTGAGTTGTGTTCAGTGTGTCAGAGATCACAAAAGGCAGAAGGGGCAAGAAAAAAGAAAACAGACATTATGTTAAGCAGGCAGTCTATAGGAAAGCAGTTTTCAGATACTCAGTATAGCCTTGACATTAGAGGGGAGCTTGATAGACCTCTGCTGAATCAGTAGATCAGCAGTATTTTTATTCCTTTAAGGAAAACACTATATATAGCTGATCAATTGATTTTGGTTAAAAAAACAAAACACCTTCAGGAATCTGACCAGTAACTGAGGTTCTGTTAAATGGTCAATATGTATAGGGTGAACTCACTGTTTGACCTCTCATGCTCCACTTGGGAGTGGGGTTAAGTTCAGGGTTATACATGGCTTGCAGGGGTATAGTTGCATAGAGTTACTACCTTTGCACCACCCGAGCTTTCGTGGCTGTTGGATTCCTTCGACACCATGTTATGCTTTTGAGAGTCATCATGAGTTCTGTAACCAAAGTGTTCAGGATGTTGGCACTTAACTGTTTCTTATTTATCTGACCAGCTTCAGCTCTGCTTCTGTAATGAACTGTAACTACAGGAAACCATGGTGTGTATCTTTGTGTAACTGATGCCTTGCTTCTACTGAATTTTCAAAACATCTTAACAATTACCATCAATGTTAAAAACCCTCATGAGGTTTATTTGTTGAAGTGAAATACATTGCAAAAATACATGCATATGAAAGGATGTCGAGGGAAACCATTCCATCAGAGCAATGGCCAGTTCTGTCTTCACCTTCCCTTTGTCTCTCCCCTCCTGGTCCCCAAAGCTGCCTCTTCCCACGCTCCCTACAGTGCTCTGTTTATGGTGGTTTGGACATTTTTCTGCCCGTGTCTTTCATTGCTGAAGTAACTCACCTCTCTCATATCGACTCTTACCCAGGAGCCGCACTGCAGACTCTTTGATGTAGGTCCTTTCTGCATGGCAGCCAAGGCCAGCTGTGGTTTTCATTGCATGATGCAACTTCACCCTTTCGGTTGTCACCTCCGGGTTAACCAGATTCTTCTCCTGCACTGCCATATGCATGTTGACGCGCTTTCCCCGATGGCTGCGAATGCCGTGAGCGCTGGACGCATGCGTGGAATTAGAGCGGCGAACATTCCAATACACCGAAGCACTGGGACTGAGGCTTCTCCTTGGATGTCCTTGTGGGCCCCCAGTTTGCTGTGATACCACAAAGGCCACCCTGTCCCTTGAAAATTCAAGACTAGGATGTTGGGAAAGAGAGGAGTAAATCTCCTGATTTTAGGCTCGTGCTGAGCAAAGGTTGATGACAATGAACTCAGAAGCTCGGGTCTGTTTTCCAAGTGACAGCTCACCTGATGATCATCCTGCATATTCCTCACTCTATACACGATGTGCCCAAAATGACCAGTGTTACAATGCCTTTTCACATCCTTCTGAACTAGGTTAGCTAGTCTGGTTTTGCTTAGACCTAATAAATATTTAGTATATGCCTGTACTTTTAGAAAAAACCACTTAGGCTAAATGCCCTGGGAAATACAATCATTAACCTTTCTCAGAGTTTATTATGTTTGGAAATGCCATTAATTCAACTTTAAAAGGCGTAAAGTGGTGGTATTGTAAAGGAATATCAAATTCTCACCTTCACTGATGCATGTTGGTGCTGCATTCAGCATTATTGATTAGTACATTGTGATCATTTTCTCTTTTTGTTGAAATATATTTTTTGCCTTAGGGCTGTCTAATGACTTTCTTTAAAAGTTCTTCTTCTTTTTTTTTCTTTTAAACATATTAACTTTTTTCTTGTATCTCAAAATGGACTTTTATAAAACATAATTGTCAGGATATGTTTTCCTATTTGTTTTTTTTTTTTTTTTTTTTTTTTTTTTTTGGTCATTTCAAATAAATAGATACTTTATGTTTTTGACATGCGTTGGTTGTAAACTGAGAAAAATGAAAGGTGGGCATTACTAAGCTCTGATAATCCTAGGGTAGGAGGCAGGGTTCCTGAAGAATTCCTAATCGTACTAGCTTGTTAGAGCCCCTGAGACTAAAACTATGCACTAAGCAGTGAGAATGAAACAAAGTCGAAGCCTTCTTATTTTTTATTTTTTCCTCATGAATTGTGATTTTCTTATGTCTGGGAGCCTTTAGTAGATTGAAGCTCTTTCCACACATCTCTTCCCATATTCTATGAAACAAACCCTATTCATGCTGTTGAAATGGAATTTGCTTAGAATTTCATAACATGTTCTTTTGGTAACCAGTAAAAAAAGATTCTTTGAATGGGAGCATTTCCTTCTTTGAAAGGAGCTCAGATGGAATTTGAGTGCAGACCTGTGCAGACAGGCAGATCTGACCAGCACATTGACACACTCTCACTTCATGAGAGCTTTCATCTGGGGGTTTGGTAAAGGGAACATCTGATTCTCCTTTCTGAGGTTCTTCAGTGAAGAGACCCCTTCCTCTTTCTCAGAAAAACACGGTGCTTCCTGATAAAGCGAAAGGCTTTCAGCAGCCCAACAAAGAGTGGGAATCAGTGGATCCGTTCACAGAAACAGAGGAGAAAATCCTGAGAAATCTGCTTCCCAGGAGCATCTTAGGTCCCTGACAGAGATGCTTTCACAGTGACGGGGAAAACGTCTCTAGAGCACAGCAAAGATATGGCAGTAGAATTACAAGGAGGAACTGCAGGAGGAAGTATGTAAAAAGAAACTTCACCCCGATGAGCATATACTTGGTGGTATTTTTTTCTAAATTTGAATCTGACAGTCTAGTGGGCATCACTGATATTGTTGAAAGAGCTACTTATTATTTCTGAGGCATGAGCAGGGCAAACTCAATTTGCATAAATAAATGATTTATAATGTTAACCAGAAGCAAAAGGGAAAGAAAAAAAAAAGAAAGGAAAAGAAAATTTCCAGATGTTATTTTCATGCAGTTGTTAAGAAGGAAATTAAAATAGTGCAAAAGATATGATTGTATAATCATGGGATTTCACAAGTCATTACCATTTTACCTATTAGTGATGACAATTTGTTTCTAAAGGTAACTCATCACATCTGATTTTCCATGGTGGTGTGCACTGCCCAGGTTGCTTTATGACATTCCTAAGGAATGAGTCTGGCCTTGTACTCAGCGGACCCGTGACTTCTAATCAGCAACATCTCAGACTCTCCTTTTTGGCTGTGAGGCTTCTGGGCTCTCAGCAAAACTCCTAAATAGGAATACTTACAAAACTCCCATGCCTCAGCTGTCAGCCAAACACAGAGCTCAGACACAGCTATTTTATTTCTTTGTGCAGTAAAGGTATAATTGTTTTCTATGCCAGATGTCAAAAAGGCTTGTACCAGGGCTTTCTCTCTGTCTTCTTAAAAAAAAAAAAAAAGCCCTCAACAACAACAAAAAAACAACCTCAAGATGTCAAAAACAAAGCTGTCATAATTATTCTTTAGAATCACATAGAAATTCATGTGTAACTTCTAACAAACAGGTGTTCTTATGGTGACTATATAAGTTATGTGACATTGTTTTCTATTTTTCAAAGTGAAGCAGCAGATAAAATGGATCAACCATTTTTTTTACAGAATTATTGTTTTTTTCTCAGATGCTCTCAGGCTTCCTAACATCCTTACCAGGTAGATCTTCAGCATTGGTGCCCCTTGTTAGTGTAGACCTCGAGCAGACGGCTGAGGGGGTTGTGTGCCGCTCTGCTTGAACGCAGATGTGGCTGGGACGCGTGAGGGTTGGAACTGTATTGGTCTCTTAGGCTGCTGCTCCCTGGAGGATATTGACATTCATTGAAGAGAATGAGAATAGGAAACAGATCTGTCTCAGGCATCTGATTAGCTGCTGGGCTCCGACCCAGAGCAGGCTGGGCCAGGCCGTGGAGTCAGTAGTTATAGCTTCCTCCCTCTAACTCCTGGCAGGGAGACTCATAGGAAGGTGGCATTGCCAAGGTCATGCTGTCCAGGTGTGTCAGGACTATGTCAAAGCTGGGGAGAAGGACAAGAGAAGAGAGCATGGGCACAAGCTAAGTAGGGGACTAGTGAGGTGACCAAGGGATGCCAAGAGAGTCTGAGACAAATGTCTGAAGAAGGCTCAGACAGATGAAATTTGAAGTTTGCACTCAATAACAACCCAAAGAGGTCCCACAATGATTTGAAAACGTGTTATGCTGTGGGAGTACTAACCTACCAGCTCAAGGGTGCCCTGATTCCCCAGCTATTGGCAAATGCTTTTTCTTTGCCATCCCCTATACAATTATGAGAGCTTCTTATTTGGGAAGCCTCGATGCTGAGGTGCCTTGAAACTGCCCCAGGCTGCTTCCTTGGGGGTGCTCTCTCCTCCAGAAATGTCGACACCAGGCCATTGCTCCCCACTGGCTAGGAACTACTAGTTGTTGTTGTTTAGAGATGATTGTTTATGGGCCTCTTAACACATATCCATAAAAAAGGCATTGGGAGCAGAAGATAGTGGTTGGACAAATCTTTCCCAGGTCTAACTTTCTGTAGGTGTGAGAAAAGTGGATCCAGGGGTCAGGTACCATTCCCTGTGCCAAGCTTGTGGCTAGGTTTCCAGCTCCCCCTTCAGACCCGGGACTTCTTCTCTTCTCCCTTCTTTTCCCCATTTCTGATCACCTCGCTTAGGCGACAGCGAGGTGTTTTGTGGATGGTCCCAGATGTCTTGGGGATGGGTAGAGAGCATATGTTTGTGCTGGAGAGCCCTGTGGATGTGTGCACGCGTGTGTGTGTCCACCCACATGTACCACCCCATACCGATACATGGCTCATTGACCCTGCCCTTGAATAACCCTCAATCTGTTTTCTGGTGTTTGTGCACAACTGCATATGTATTAAGCGCTATTTGGATCATCTGCTCCATCCCTTCCCTATACTAGATAAATGAGTGTTTCCTAAAGAAGAGATGGCTAGAATCAGTGGAAGTAACGAAATGAGCGAGTAAGAATCGGTCAGTCACGAGTCCTCAGACAGTTTAGTGAAAACTAAATCAAGCAGCACTTGTTTAGCAAGACTCTGTTTTATGTAGTAGTTTAACTCTGATTTATTACATAAAAGTTGCTGGCAAATATGAACACTAATTCTACTCTGGTAACAACTGTGATTGAAATAATTGTAGTCTGTAGACAAGCTGGAGAAAACAAGCATTAGTGGGTAGGTTGTCTTGGACATCATTCCAAGAGTCCAACAGTGAAAAAATGCATACGCTTGCAGGAGTAGATTTGGAAGAGATATTTAGGAGACAGATGACTGTTCAGACCTCTGCCTCTCCTCCAGATCCACACTAAGCCAACCAGGCAAACAAAGCTCGCTCCTCTGCTAAAGACCTGGGAGAAAGAGAATACACCACCTCCTGTGGCCACTCATTAAAGTGACTCATGGCTTTCTCTGTTAAGAAATCTGGTTAATTATTTAGCATTTATGAGACCGTGTGACTCCCTTCATGGAAATGCAATTTTCCCTGTTTCTTCTGTAATACTCTATAGAATCATGCCAGATGTTAGAGAAATCTCACAACAGCTCGCTGCACATCCTGTTGGGCATTTGGATTATAATGTAACACCTGATAAGGGGGCAAGAAAGTAGATACAAATGAAAAAATAAAGTAGAGATGATTCTATAGGTTTTGTTCCTTTGGATCATTGCCTTTTTGAACAATTTTCTACAGTTATTATCACTATTGTTTTTAAAAATAACTATCACTTATTGAATGCTCAGTCACCTGATATCATTCTTACCAAAGCCTTGGAAAATTGTATCTCCAGTTTGCAGGAAGAGAAAACCAAGACTTGAAGAGGTCACATTATTTGCCCAAGGTCCTATAGCTAGTAAGCAACAGAACTGGGATTTTAACTCTCCACTGAACTCCCAAACCACCTAAATGCTAATCACTCTTGAAGTCAACTTGCAATGCCTACATTTTGCTTTTGATGGATTTATTTAGGTTCATTGTGGGATAAAAAGATGAGAGAAGATGAGAAAGGGGAATCAAAGCTCAGATAAGATAGTGAAATCTTGAGAGAAAATTTGGAACAGTTTCCTAGGGAGGTGACAGGGATCTCACCACTTGAGTTTCATGAAAACAAATTATCTGTGTGTTTCACTGAGCATTCAATGTGTAAGGAATTGGCATATTTTATTCTCTCCATCAGCAATCTATATCATTTTCTTTGTCTCCTAGAAGAATGCTTCATTCTTAGGAATAATTATTTAGGTAGACACCCTGAGTCTTGCAACTGCTCTGAAGTCTACTGCTGCAATCTTTGATCCAGGATTCTCCATATTACTCAAAGCTCAAGCATACAGAGTATGTAAGGATTCCAAAGAAGAGTGAGAGTTTATATGCCACTGCCCTATATACTCAATTCAGTTCAGCCTGGTCCTGATGATGCATGTGTTTGTGGCTATTGGATCACATCTCATCAACTGGGCTGAGGTATAATTAGAAGCCTGCTGCTATCAGAAAGAGTAATAGTCCTATTGATACAAACACATAACTGAGGACTTCCCAACAAAGCCATTTAACCAACTGGCTTGGGATCATGATATATCAATACTTCAGAGTAACAAAAAGTGTTTTCTATTCACGTTAGAACCATTGTAAGGTCTAAGAAAAGTGTTTTAAGATAAAACAAGGGGCCCATTTTGATGTCATTGTCATGAATATTGATTAACATTTGAACGCAAATCCACCTATCAAGGATAATGACATCTTAAAAGAAAATTACCCCAAGATGTTCTGGGATAAAAACATAATGCTAGTCAACATTACCAACATTGATTCTGTTTGATAAAACTGATAAAAACTACACAACTTATTGAACACACTCCCTGACCAGTGTAAATACTAAACAAACCAATATTAGAGAGATAAACTCTTAAGGGCACAGCTCTGACAAGGTAATCAAAAGGGAAGCACTAAGAAAAATAAAAGGATACAAAGCTTTCAACTTGAATCCGTTCAGACCAGGGCCGTCCTGGGGTGCTGTCCAGTTTAGGAGACAATGTTCTATATAAAGATCATTGCTTTCTCAATGACTAACTAGCATCATGTCATTCACACTAAATCCATTAATGTTATTAGCTTGCAAAATATTTTTCTGAGATCTAAAATTATATGAATAATAACACTGATTTCTAATTTGTACTGCATCATAAAGACTCGCCTCTTTTTAAAAATTAGTCAGGCTCATAATATTCTGTCTGGTTAGGTGTGTAGGCAGGAAAATGGAGGTGCTTAGTTTATCCAATATATACAGATATTACTAGGAAAATTTGAAATCACTTAGATCTACTCCCTTTTGGTTGAAGATGGGTTCCAGAGGGTCCAAGTCTACATGATGTCGTTTTTTTGTTTATTTTGATTGGATTGAATGAGATGCAAAGCTTACTAATTGTCTGGTCTATAATTAGGAGTGTGCCGAGTATCTAAATATCAACAGCTTTTACTGTGTTCATTGTTCTTCCAGAATAAGAGAGGCCGAGGGACAACAGGGGCACCTTAAGAGTCATCCACCTCTAGGCACATGATTAACTAGGAACTGTTCATCTATAAGTATTGTAGAAGAACTTCCCCTCAGCCAATCACATCAGTCCCCATGATGCCACCACCACACAGGGGCCCAGGGAGGACTTCTGGGGATTATTCATGTCCCACATGACAGTCTTTACAGAGCAAGGTTAGATACAGGTTAGAAAGATCTTAAATTTTTTCTCTGGCATTTTGATCTCCTCCATAAATCAGTCAACGCCCATTGCTTTTGCATGAGCTCTGTGTGAGGCTCGGTAGATAGCCAATACTATGTCTTATCTTTCTTATTCCTCTCCAAGGAGGTTGCAATCCATCTGGAGAGGAAGGTGGTATGACACTAAGGCTACTGGGTCTCTATCCCAACTCTACCACTTAGCTGCCTAGTCTTGGGTAGGTTCTGAGCCTCTGCTTCTCTGTTTGAAAAATGGGGATTATAACAAAATATTTGTTTGGCCATTTTGTGAGGACCAAGTGCAATAGTAAGTATAAACTTTATACAATTGCCAGGTATGATTATACTGAATTGAATAAGATTTGAATGTGAACATAACAAGGCAGTTTAGAATTCCCTGCTCCCAAGACTGTAGGAATTCAGAGACGGGAGAGGTGAGTTAGAGGATGAGTAATTTGCTGAGTCAACCCTTTGGGTTGGCCTTGAAGGCTGCCAAAGGTTTGCACATAGAGGAAAGAACATTTGAAGAGGCCACAACAAAAGCATAGATTTAGAATTGGGAATATGTGGGTCACATTCATGAAATAATGAAGACACCAGCTCATGGTGACAAAAGGTTTGTACTGAAACACAATAGAAAATAAAGTAGGAGTTGTAGGATTAGCCCAGGTTTTAGAGGTTCTTCCCAGCCAGGCTTAGAGTTGATATATGAGACAGGAGGGGGCCATGATGGTGGATGAATGACATCTTTTAATTAAATTAATCTGGCAACATTGCAGAGGTGAGACCAGGAGAAGAGTCTGGAATCATTAAGCTTATTGGATTGACTCATGTCTGTGGTGCCGTGGGCCCGAAATCTGCTGGCCCATAATCCTGGTGGGAATTGCAAGGGCCCCATTCAATTTAAAAAGGGACCAGCCCTAAGAGTGAGGAGAATTTGAATGTCGGAAATTATTTCACAAAGTGCTATTTTGTTCTTCAGCTGGTCCCTTCCCTATTAAATCATCCTGGATGTGTGTTGTTGATGTTGTTGTTGTTCCTGGGCTGCTTAACATTTCTTTATCCCTTATAAATGACGATCTCCATAACCACTCACCATCTATATTCATCATCTTTCCTTTTAGTCTTAAACTAGAAATGTGCTCAGCAGGTACTCTCTGATTCTTAATTGGAACGTCCACTGGTGAAGCTTGCACAGTGGCGTTGTAATTACTTCCCTGTATCTTTTTAATTTTTTTTCCCATTGTTCACATCTGAAACTGAAAATATCTGCTCCAACCCTTGATCTCAGCAATTAGTTAAGTGGTATACAGATGGTTATCCAGGAGCGGGCTCAAATGCTTCATCATCTCTGTTCAGGTTTGAAGCAATGACACCAGCAATTAGTGTGTGGTTGCAAGATAGTTCCTCAAGAGCCCATGGTTCTCAAAGTGGGGTCCCCAGATGAGCAGCATTGACACCGTCTGGGAAATGGTCAAAAATGCAAAGTCACAGACCCCCACCCCAGACCTACTGTATCAGAAACTCTGGGGGTGGAGCCCAGAAAGATTTTTAACAAGCACTTCGAGTGCATGGCAAAGTTTGAGAACTGTTGCCCTGGGTAAATAGCTTCACAGGGCTGGGCAGCCAGACTCAGGGAGGTAGGAAAACAGCCTTTGGGAAACCCCAGGGAGGTTTAGGGTCTGAGAAGAGGGGGGCAGTATTTTCCCTCTTGGAGATGAGGCAGACGTCCAGAGGAACTACTGCTAGTAGTGAGATTTTGTGCTTAGCCCTTGACCTTTGAAAGAAAACCTGGGTATCCCTCACTTGCGCTTGCTTTGTGCTTTGGAGGGACAAGTTCTTAAGTCAGTCCTTGGGAAGGTTGGTTGGACCTTCCTGCTCAAGGGTCTTTTGGAAATTATATTATTAAACAGATGAAAAAAGAGATATATTTCACACTTTGGGTGAGTCTCATTTTCCTCTGTAGAGACATCTAAATGCTGAGGATATACTTACTAGACGGTCAAGATGAAATAGGAGTTTGTATTTCAACCTCTATCTTACACTGAACATTTACCCCATAAAAAGCAGCTCTTTACTGAGGTTCTTTTGAAGGTGCCCCATCATAAAGTCTTGGTCAAAAACCCAAAATTTGCCTGTGGTTTTAATATCACACTTGATCCATGGACTACGGGAGCCTGTGATGGATAGGCTGTTGGCCTACAGAGTATCTTGTGTCCTCTAATTATTAAGTCGTTAATTACTCAAGAACAATTTAGGGTAAGTCGATTTTCTACTACCAGAATCAAAACTAGTGTCCTTCTTTCACTCTTTAAAAGTGCGCGTTATTTTTTCTGTTGGCAGCATATGGCCATGTAAAGCCTTTTCTGATGTAGGCTCACTTCATCAGAATGGCAATCTCAGTTTAAGCGTGTGATCCAGAGTCACTTTCCTTTGTAGTAAAAAAAAAAAAGTACAATTTCTTTGTTAGCTTTCGAAATTTCTGTGTGCTTTACACAAGAAGGAAGAGGAGTTTGCATTTCATTCTCCAACCCACAATGAGTATTAATCATTAAGATAAAGACTCTTTGGGAGGAAAATAAATCCTGGTTGATGTGGCCAACCCTTTTGTTGTTGAATTATGTATTCTCTTTTTAAAAAGATCAATGACCTTCTCCATGGGCTGTTTCCATTTGGAGAATGAAATAATGAGGCTTTGGAAGCTCCACTCTGTGGTCTCTGATTATGTGAGTCCGTGAACGCGGAGGATTTATCTCAGAGGGGATCCTTATAAACAGTTCTGCTGCCACTTGAACAAACCAGGACATTTCTCCTGGGGCTCTAGCGGCAAGCAGGAAATAGCTAAAACGGATATAAAATACATCCCCTGATCACTCTGGTCCTACCTGAGTCCCAGGGCCCGGCTCTCTTTTGTCCTAGAGTTTGCTGTTGCTCTCCCTGCCCTCCCCCCATGTCACCAGGGCGTGCTCATGTGACCTGTGAGCTTCAGCCAGAGGAAAGGCCACCTGCGCTAGCAGCATAATTTCCTTTCTGTATCATTTCAGCTCAAATGAGACTCAAGGAATGATAATGAAATGATGATTAACTCCGTTGTGAATTTTTTGAAAGGAAAATAAGAGAAAAAAAATCTGTTACCGTTTTAACATTGTGATTTGTAAATCGGGGGTGTTGTTGAGATATATTTATAGCATGGTGTCCTGTAGCTTCCAGCCCTCTCTTTGTTGCCGTTGGGTATGAGCAATTTAGGAGGAAACAACAGAAATGACCACGAAGGCAAGGAACAATGGAGAGAAGTCGCTATAGCGTGATTCCCTACGCTCTTTTGAATATCTGTTTCTACCTACATTGAACCAAAATTTCCCCAATGGCATTGAGCTAACATCTCTCACCCCACTGTTCTGTTCTCCATCACAGCTTGGCAAATGCTTTTCTAATTAGATGTATTTCAAGGCTACCACCAAATTAACCACAGAGGCCACGGAGTTAATAAAACCTAGGAAAACACAAAAGCCTCCAAATATGCCACCAATAATGATTCTGAGGGCAATGGTAAGGTTATTGTCTGGCCTTGGTGAGGTGACAGTGGGTTTTCCATGATACACCGGGGAACCAAGCCTGTATCTCTCTCAGACTCTTGATTGGATGTGCATCAATCTTGATGAATATGAGTTAATAATGCCCAGCTAAGTCCCTGCTGGCACAGATGAGCACATGAGTGTGGTATTTACCTACAGATCTCCCCATCCATGCTCACTTACTCTCCTATGGACACACACACACACACAGTTTATTCTTTAGTGACACATCCTGCCGGTGGCTTCCACAGCATGGAAATGCATTGTCTCTTCAACCCTGGAATCTATACTGGATTCCCTGGTCAACCCAATTCTTGTACATCTTTTCACTGCAACTAGAGTGGCTAGGCACTCTGACACCTGTGTACTTTGTGGGTCTTGTTTTTGCAACAAAACCAAGCCCCACCATGGCTTGCCAATTGCAGAAGTGTCACTGATGAACTGCAAGCCTAGATTTTCCTTTTTTCATCTAAATTAGTACCTGTGTAGGAGAGTAGGCAAAGAACAGTGGTAGGCTGTGATATTTGTCGTCTTTTGCTTCTGCCTCCTTTTTAGCGTTGGACTAACCAAATTCCATGCTGTCTTGCCTCCCACTTCCCTACGTTAGTGATAACCTGGCAGTTGTCATTTCCTTTATAAAAGAACTGCTTTTCAGGGTTGTTTTTTGTTCCACCCGCTTAGTTTGTAAATGCAAGTGTAGGTTACTGTTAATGCTTGTCTGGAGGTATTTTGTGATTTGGGAGATGACAAAGGGCATGTTTGACTTGTAGTAGAGACGAAGAATGGATTAACCCAGTGCATGTACGATCACCTTGCCTCTACGTGGGCTCCGCATTCCTATCTGCACAGACTCCTGCCTGTTGACCCGCCAAGCACTGTCCTTACAGAAGTACAACTATACTAACTGGTATTGCACATAGTGATTTCCATAGTGGCAATACTTGGAAATCCTTCAATTGCACGTCTCAAGCTAGCCCTCCCCTGGAGGGAGGAAGTCCACATTGCTTCCCTTTGGGGAAAGTATTTTGCTTCTCCCGATACTCTCTCCTCTTTCCTTCACCTCACCTTCTTCGTGTTCCTGGCCTGGGTGGCCCCCATTTGCTTACAGATAACAGTATATATACTAATATGAATTTACATTCACAGCTTTGAGATGCTTATGAGGCTTTCCTGCTTCCCACCCGGCCCAGACCTTGAGACTTTTCACACACTGCTCCTCTGATCAGTGTGACATGGGAAAGCACACGGAAGCCTCGTACCAGTTTGTATAGTGGTACCCTGCCGAACTGCCTACTCTTGAAGCAGAGCGTGCTAAGGGTTCGCGTTGGCTGCTGGACACACACACACAAAGCCAATTAACATGCATGCCAGAAAAAAAATTAACCCTTAGAGTACTACTTCAACATTTTGGTTTAATGGTCTTGAATTTGACCCTTGGGTTGGATGATGCGTCTTCCCTCAGATCCAAGTCCTGCACAGAAAGTCCACTCTTAGTCTCGCCAGAACAGCCACCAGGATCCTCTTCTCCATAGCTGTCTCGAGATGCTCCTGGTCTTTTATTTATTAATCATCTAATGGCTTTAGAAAAGGTCTGAAACACAGCCACTGTGTTCACGTGAAAAGGGGCCCCACTTCCAATGTGCTGGAGGGTGTGGGCGACTGTGTTTCAGCTTTGGTGTGTATCCTCTAAAAGAAAGAAGCCAGTTCTTTAAGGGTTAATCTGACATTAAGGCATTTGGAGGTCTCTCCTGCTTGTCCTTCCTCCATGGCGTCTGCATGATCCCTTTAGATTCTTAGTACTACTGCTGAATGATGATAAAAATAACATATATATATATAATTACCAAAAACACAAATAAAAGAACAAAACATTGAATGGAAAGACCCTTGGTAGTGCTTGCTGGGTGATCACAGCGGGTAGAAAGACCAAATGTTTTTTTTCGTGAACATTCATTTCGTCCTCTACCCCGGGCACCCCATCTTCTCAGCATTGTGGAAGACAAGATGATACTGCCTGTCATTTACCTCTTGATTTTTCTTCTTCCTGTCTAATAGCCCAATAGAATCCTGCCAGAATTTCTACAAAGATTTCACATTACAGATCGACATGGCTTTCAACGTGTTCTTCCTCCTCTACTTTGGCTTGCGGGTAAGTTCACGCAACATTGCTCAGTGTCACAGAGGGGCATGCCAGTCTGGTACCCAGGGACCCTCCCCACCAGCGCCTGTGTTTCTGGGAGAGACAACACATCTGCATACTGATTTGTAGTCCATGAGAGAGCCCTTTCCTTCACTAAGCATGTTCTGGAAGACATGTTGGTTTTGTTTCAAGGAGGAGAAAGAGGGATTGAAATAATGATGATACATCCACTGGGGAATTGTTTCTCATCCCTCTATTCAAACATGCATACATTTTCCCCTTGAAAATTAAAAAGGGGAAAAACTCTTTAGCTCTTAAAATTATGTTGAGCGGTGCTCACTTAGCGGAGCCTGGAGAGAGCAGTTGTGAGGGCGAATCAGGGAAACAGATGGGTAGAGTTTGGGGCCTGGAGGTTTGTACCAGACCCTGCTTATGAGGGGTGCTGTGCGGAACGTGGCTTGCAGAGATGTATGCGTGTGTGTGAATGGGTGCACACACGTGTGCTTTATTTGCAGTTATGTTCACATTAGCCAGTCTGATGGAGGTGCTATCGCTCAACCTTCCCTATGAAGCTATTAGAAACCACAGAAAAATGTAGTGCCTGATCTTTCTCCAAGGCTATTATAACATATAGTCACTTTCTAGAAAATGCTATGTATCTGACCAAATACGGATGTGTCTGGTGTAGAGATGAGAAGAACCTAACATCTCCCTCCAGATTCCCATGAAAGCACAGAATCGACCCTTTGACAAAAGAGTGCAAATTGAATGCCGGCACCATGCTTCTCATTTGTTTTTCTCTCTCGTTTCTTCTCTCCCCCAGTTTATTGCAGCCAACGATAAGCTATGGTTCTGGCTGGAAGTGAACTCTGTAGTAGATTTCTTCACGGTGCCCCCCGTGTTTGTGTCTGTGTACCTAAACAGAAGTTGGCTCGGTAAGTCCATCTCTCTTCCCTTCTCCTTCCTAGTTCATTCCTTAGTCTTGGCCGAAATGTAGAGTCTACGGTGGCTCAAGGGGCTGGGCTGTCCCCGTACAAAGCAAGTTTTATGTATTCGTGTGAACAACTGTCTCGGAGTTTTAAAAGCTGATGGTGGCAGTTCTCTCTGGAGCACTAGCCCAGAAGGATGTGTAGAGTTCGTGCTTCAAGTAATGTGGTTTTATCAGTGTTGAAGCCCACTGGTCATCACTGTCACGGCCGGGGCCTCTATGTCCATGGTTCTGTCACTTTGCCCTCAGGAACTTGGAGTTAGGACTGGATGAACAAGCCCATGAGAATAAGGCCACCTTTCCGAGTGGCTGGTTCAGGTGCCTGAGAGGCCTGCCCGCCAGGGTTAGCGTCTGTCTGCGTCTCGGTTGTATGGAGAGTGAGTTGTGCGTGGTCTGTTTATAGTTACGAGGCTTTTTGTGGGGCCAGGGAGAGGTGAAGCTTCTTGAGTCACCTATTCTGGGTCACCTGACAGGAGGCCAAGCTCCCTCCCTGTGTTAAGAGAAGAGGTGTTGCTAGTGCCATGCTTGGAGAGTCAGTTTCTGTATCTGCTCCACAGGTGTGTCCTGTACCAGCACTAGGACAGTTTGGTGGGGAAAGTAACTTGCTCCTTGCAGAGGATGGTCATGGCAGCCAGGGGCTTAGAGAGACAGCTTCAAGTTTCTTTTTGCTGTGTCGATTATTTTTGCCCTTGAATTCAAAGTGTTCTTACTGCCATGGGGTCTACTGAAAAGAAGGAGGGATGAAACAGGAATCAGAGGACTATTTGTGGGTTTCTTCCGTCATGACTTTTAGGACTTTTGGCTTTATTATTATTATTAAGACAGGGTCTCACTCTGTCACCCAGGGTGGAGTGCAGTGGCATCATCATAGCTCACTGCAACCTCAAACTCCTGGGCTCAAGAGATCATCCTGCCTCAGTTTACCAAGTTGCTGGGATGAAAGGCAGGTACCACCATGCCCAGCTAATTTTTCTCTTTTCTTTCTTCTTCTTCTTTTTTTTTTTTTTTTTTGTAGAGATGGGGTCTTGCTATATATCTGAGCCTCTCAAACTCCTGGCCTCAAGCCATGCTCTTGCTTCAGCTTCGCAAAGTGCTGGGATTCTAGGCATGAGCCACTGCTTCTGACACAGCTTAATTATTTTCAAAGTAATATGTACGGTTGTAATCAGTGAAAACATTCAAAGATGTACAAAGAAAATATTAATCATCTCTTCCCCTTGCAGCCTTCACTGACTTCTCCCTGAGATGCCCAATGTTAACAGGCTTCCCCATCTTTCATGCTCATTCTACCACAAACACAGATGTGCACATATAATGGTATTTTAGAGGTCGTGGTTTTTTACAAGAAATTGTATCAAATAATTACATTGCACTGCAATTTGGCTTTCTGACTAATACATCATGGACATCCCTTCAGCTCTGTAATAATGCATTTTATAACAGTTGCTTCAAATTTCATACCGTGTGTTGGTCACATGGTATATTCAGCCATAACCCTAATGATGGACCACCTGACTGTTTTCCTTTTCCTTTTTTTGCCACTATAAACAATGGTGCAATAAACACCCTCATCCATATATCTGTATACTTCTATTTCTATAGATAGTTCCAGGTTCCTGGAAGAGAAATTGCTGGATCAAAGAGCATGTGTGTTTTCTTTTGTGCGATATTGATGGATAACTTTCAAAAAAATGTTGTGTCAAGATATGCTTCCACTAGCAATCCATTTTGATGCCATTGCTAGCACTGTGAATTTATTATATACCTAGTGTCAGGTATTTTAAAAAGTAAGCATCTTTTTTATATAATGTATGTGGTAATCACATGTGAGTATATATGTGTGTATGCGTCTATATCCCATAAGCATTCTGTTTGCTACTAGTATTCTCATTAGAATTGTATTCTCCTGCTCAGTGGAAAAATTTTCCTTGTTGACCTGAGATGTGCTTGCATCGCCTGGGTTTTCTAGGCAGCTTGATGAGGCCATGACAGCCACACGCAAATCTGAGAAGTGTCCTGAGTGTAGGGAACATGCGCCTGGGTGCCAAGGGTCCCCACTGCCTCGACTTACCTGTTAACTGGCTTTGTGACCTGGGAACTCACTTTTCTTCACTAAGACTGTTGTTTTTAATCTGTAAAATAGCAGTTGGGCTATTAGATGATCTCTAAGGTTCATTTAACTTAGAAAGTCTGTAAGACTCTTGAGTCATTATTAGGAAATTTGGGATCTAGGTCACTGGGGCAGACTGGGAAGTTAGTGAAATTAAATCACCAACATCTCCGAGTCAAAATCATGGATGAGCTGCTAAATGGGACCCTTTTAAAAACATCCTGTTGCTAAGAGTCCAAACACATACCCATGTTCACAAAGGGAAATAGAGAAGGAAGGGAGGGATCTGCCCTCTTTGCCTGGCTATGCTTAATTATTCCATACACTTAAACAACCACTTTGTTTTTCTTTTTTAATCTTTAAAATTTTATTTATTTATTTATCTAGTATAATGTTTGACTTTCAATGAACAACTACTTTTCTTTTCCGGATCCTCAGTTTTCCCATCTGAAAAATAGAGTTTTTTGGTGAAATTGCATTCCAGTCTTCACATTTCCTGAATCTGAACTTTGTCCTGGGTGCCCATTCTCTGTCAGTCCCCTGTGGTCCTGGATGATCGTAACTGTGGTGGAGACCTCCTCTTCATCCTGCCTCAGGTAGAGGTGTGGGACCTAGTCTCCTTGTTGTGAGTGACATGTTCTCTAAAATATCTTAGTGTCAGGAGTTCTTGGATGCTTTGAAATCTATCACCTTTGTGTGGATGATGTAATCTTG
The DNA here is from genome assembly GCA_008086735.1 of Cheirogaleus medius. Lineage (NCBI taxonomy): Eukaryota > Metazoa > Chordata > Mammalia > Primates > Cheirogaleidae > Cheirogaleus > Cheirogaleus medius. Next base: position 47,551,777 of record VBSM01003143.1, read on the forward strand.
GTGTTTGGAGACATGTTCTGATCTAGTGAAAAATCTATGAGAGTAAACAGAAAAGGGGGAAGAAAAATAATAGAAAAGGAAATAAAAAAGTTCAACTGAATTTCTAACGAGATACATCTATTGCCTCAACTATGGTTGCTTTTAAAAAAGAAATGTGCTCTGTTTAATGTGCTTCAATTTGTTCATTAATTGAACAATGTTTATTGAGCACCTACCATGTGCCAGGCATTATTCCAGATGATTGGGAAACAACAGTGAAGAAAATAGGGAAAGAGTGTTGTCCTGTTATATCGCAGTGTGGGGAGAACAATAAATAAGGAAATGTTATAGCATGTTAGGAAGCCTGCATGCTACTGAAATCGAAAACAGACCAGTAACCTTTGGGCCATGAAATAATAACAATTGAATTATCCTCCCTCCTCTTGTAGGAGAAAACACCTTTCATGAAATGCTTTTGGTTCTTTGGTAACTAATATTCTTGAGTGAGATACAAAACTGATCTGCCTCTTTCGGAAGAGAATTTGGTATAATAATATTTCAAGGAAGTCCTCTTCTGATTTAATACATGGGCTACTACATCGTGAAACAGTTTTTGCAGTGATGAGCTGCCAGAGAGGAAATGAACATTCCCGTGAGCCATGGCTTATGAAAGAGAAGGAACGATCTTATTAAATAAGGGCATCCGGCAGTGCTGCCCTTCTCCTGGAAAATGGAAGGGTGCTGCCTTTGCTGGCTGAGGTTTGGGAGAAGATGCAGAAATTTGCAGTCTATTCCAGTTCTGCACAAACGTCCCGGGCCATGCGGAGGGTGGCGTGCTATAGCTGGCACCGTGGAGGAGAAACCAGAGGGCTCACAGGACCCCTGCCCCTGCCTTTCCCAGGGCACTGCCACACAATGTTTTATTTCTTATTGTGAATATATGGTTGCATGTTATATAGTGCAGACTATGTTCACTTTATTGCACAGATCGTCTTTGTGCATTTAACAGCATATTCATAGCACTAATACATGTTCAGGTCCTACTATGCCCTGGGCACTCTGCTAAGCCCCTCACATACACAAAATTATCCATCTCAGAGCAAACCGATGAGGTAGGAATTGTTATTTCTCCCATATACAGATGAGGAAACTGAGGCTCAGAGAGGTTAACTCTCTTGTCCAAGGTCACATAGCCTGGGTGTGGTGGAAGGGGCGATTTACCCCAGGTTTGGCCTGACTTCGTGTGCACACGCTTCCTCTGCCCTTCCACCTCTGTCCTTACCCTTGAATGATTTGGGATTTTGAGGGCTGGGTTGGGAATGACTTTGCTGCTTTGTGTTGGCATCCCTCCATCTGTTCTTATTCATAGGGTGGGGAAGAGATCTTATTTAAGACTTCGCATCCTCACGTCTCCTCTTTCCCACTGCTTCCTGCTCAATTCACATCTTAGCTCGACCACTTGCTGATGGGACACTCAGAGTGAGATCATTTTACCTGTCTCAGACTCAGTTTTTTTACCTGTACAATGGGGATAATAATAGTACTCACCTGATCAGGATTCAAGGAGGAACTGTGAGTAAAGCACTGTGTACAGAGGACCAGCTTAAGGCACAGAAGCCACAATCATCCCTGGCTTCTCTTTCGAACCTGCCTATCATATTTTATTGCACCCAAGGAGAAAACAAACCAGAATGGAACCAAAAATAAGGCCGTGGGATGTGAGGACGTCCACGTCGGCAGGCAGCAAGTCGCTGCTTATTTTAATTCCTGTTCCCACACACCAACTTATTCATTTTTGTTTCCCTTACAAATTCCTTATCCTACCTCACTGAAATAAATGCACCTTGAAATGAGAGATGTGTCTTATTTTGAGACTTGAATAACACGCTCTGGAGAGAACTCACTTGTCTGTCTGTCTCATTCTTTTGGGAACCGTAGCCCCCACGGTAGGTCAATGTCCTTGCTTCCTTTGTTTGTTTGTATGTTTTTCTTGAGGGTAATCTTGTGTGGTTAAAAGAAGAGATTAGGGAAAAAATAATAACGAACTCACCAGCCAGTCGTCTAAGCCATTTTTATTGAACATGCACAGTGTGCCCAGTGTGGGATAAGAGGGACACAGGTCTGATCACCCTCTTTCCTAGCTGTACTGTGATTTCCGACATCATCTCCTCTTCTCCAACTGACGAGGTCAGGGTATGGCAAGGAGCCTTCGTCATTGGAACCGTGACTGGAAAACTGTAAACCTGGTTCTATTGTCCCTGTCAGAGTTGGCCTTAGACCTCGGACCTTAAAACCTTTAGCAAACTCTGCCAGAAAATAGAAAACTCTGCTCGAAAATAGCAAAATGAGTTAGTGCCCAATCAGGGCAATTAAAATGATTGAGGGCATCTGTTTATAAATCTACGCCTGAGCAGCCCCTTTTTGTGTCAAAAGGTGATAAAACAGGATTATGAAAAAAAAAAAAAAGCACAGGTCCTTAAAAACAACAACAGCAAAAGGACAAAACAGAGTTCCTGTTGGAGACCAACGTTGCAATCTAGTTTGGGAACCAAAATAAACACACATGCAGCGACAGCAGTTAACACCAGCCGCTATGTAATTAAGTCGGAAATTGCGAGGTCCGGGCTGTAAAGGCCGCGGGAGTTCAGAGGCGAGAGCGCTCCCGTGGGTGGGAGAATGCGGGGAGGCTTCTGCGAGAGGCTGGGGCCGGCTGAGGCTTGGTGACGGGCTCAGACAGGCCGACCGGGAGGAAGCAGACGTTTCCGAGGAGAGAGAAGCCTCGCGTGTGTGGAGCGTGGCAAGCACCCACGGATGATAACACCATCCGAGATAAGAGGGTGGCCTGGCCGGGCACCAAGCACTAGCCTCACAAGCCCGCAAGATGAGTGTAGTAGTTTCTATTGCCGCATTGACACGTCACCACAAACATCATGCCTTAAAATAACACAGGTGTATTATCTTACGGTTCCATAGGTTAGAAGTCCAGCATGGGTCCCTCTGGACTAAGATGAAGGCCTCTTCAGGACTGTGCTCCTTGCTAAGGCTGTAGGGAAGGTTTCATCCCTTGCCTTCTCCAGCTTCTAGATGCTGCCCGCATGCCTTGGCTCACGGCCTCTGCCTCCGCCCTCAAAGCCGGCAACGGTGGAGGAGTCCCCACCTTGTGTCCCTCTGATCTTGCTTTCTGCCGTCACCTCTCTCACTCTCCTTTTCTGCCTCCCTCTTCTACTCTTAAGGACGCTTGTGATTCCAGGATAGTCTCCCCATCTCAAGGTCAGCTGATGGGCAACCTTAATTTGTCTGCTGCCATAGTTGTCCTTTGCCATGTAGCCATGTTCACAGGAAACCTTTGGGGGCCTATTGCTCTGCCTACATAAAGGGGTAGTATTGTCATTCCCATTTTGCCAAAGTGGAAGCTAAGGCTCAGAGAGGTTAAGTGACTTGCCCAAGGTCACAGAGCCCAGAAGGGTTAGCGCTGGGATTCACATCCCTGTTCAGATCTGCCAGAGGCTCTGCACAGCCTTTCGGAGTCCAAGGGGCTCCAGTGGCCACTCAAGGTCCTCTGGGGACCGTGATTCACTGTGGCTTTCCATGCTGTTACGGAGCGAGACCCCTTGGGGAGAGACTCATCGAAGCCTGAGGCCCTCCCCCACCCTTCACTTGCATGTAGTGATTTTTTTTTCTTCTTTTCATAGGAACAGATAAATCACTAGACAGACTTGCCTGTTATTGTTCTTAAGCAGCTTACGCTGAGGTTTGGGCATCTCTTCTTGTGTGGCTGTGGCAACTCAGGGGAACATAGTAGGTCTGCATGTCCTCCATTTAAAAGCCCTCTTTTCTTAAGAATCATGCTTTCTTGCTTTTTTTGGAGTTTACAGAGTAATGAGAATTTAAGAGTACCAAATGGGCAAAAAGAGTTGTCATGGTACAGCACCATTTTCCTAAAGGAAGTGGTGTATGAGGTCAGGACGCCGCTTTCCCCTTTCAATGGTCACCCTATCAGGGGCTTGGCTGAAGTCTCAATGGTCTCTGGTGTCCATCTGCTTCAATAGAGTGCCTGGCCCAAGGCCATCCCCTCGGCTAAAGAAACCCACTTTCGGCGGGGGGGGGGTCAGGATGGTTTGGTTAAAGTCTGCACCTCATGTTGACCAGCCTCTGCACCTGTAAGAATAATCCAGAGTGGAAGCTGTGCACTGGTTTCAGTTTCCTGACATCAGTAATTTTCAGTGCATTGAGATCTAAACAAACAAACAAGAACAGAGAGTGGTTTGCCCAGAGAGCGGAGGCAGCCGCTGGCCCCGGCCTCTGCTTCCCTGTACTTCCCGCCCCAGCCCCGCCAGGCTGCCGGTGGCATCTTTCTTGTTGCCTCTTCCCTGTGCCTGGTCATGAGAAAGTTTCTGTGCCCCTCTGCAGGTTGTCATCCTTCTCCCCAGGAAGGCACCGCTATAGCACCGCCTCCCGTGTGGGGCTTTCCCCTTCTCATCCCGCGGGAATGAATTCTCTCGGACCTTTTTCCTTTGCTCTTATGATTAGTGCTCCAGGAGCAGCGTGAACAGTCTGCTTTGTACTTTCAGGTAATAACGTAAGTTCCATGGTGGCAACATAGCAGGGACCTTGGCCGCCTTGCTTTTTTGGCTGTGTCCCTACTACCTGGAACAGTGCCTGGCACGTAGTTCGTGCTTGTTAAATGAATGAATGAGCATCTTCTTACGATAGTGATAGTAATTAACAATTATTGATCGCTTATCAAGAGCGGGCACTGTGCTCAGCATCTCATAGGCATTCTCTGAGTTAATCTTCACAACTCGATGAGTAAATATTCTTAGCCCAATGTTACAGTTTAGGAAGCTGAGATTTGGGGGTTAGGCAGTTTTCCAGGTGTTAAGTGGCGGATCAGGGCTCATCCAGGCTCAGTCTGATACTAGAGCCCATCTTTAAAAATTACCCGACCAGTGGTTCCCACAGTGTGGTTCCAGGCTTGGCAGCATCAGCATCGCCTGAGGACTGGTTGGACATGATGGTTCTTAGAACCCAACCCAGACCCAGGAACCAGAAACTGTGTGAGTGGATCCAGCAACCTGTGTCTTAACAAGCGCCCCTGGTAACTTGATGCTCACTCAGTGTTGGGAGCCGCTGTCCTTAGGCTGTGCTGGGACATTGGACTGCATATTAGAATCCTCCAGAAGGCTTTTAAAACTCTCCATATTCAGGCCAAACCTCTACTGATTAAATGAGTATTTCTGGGCTGGGGGGTTGGTGACCCAGGCTTAGCATCTTGTAATGCCTCCCCTCATTTGTGTCTAAAGTGCTTCAGGGATGAGAACCACTTGTATATGTCTTCTAACTGTGCATTTCAAGTTAATTCCTTCTAGAATAGTGCTTTCTAAACTTCAGTGTCTGTGTGCAGCATGAGGCGCTCTTGTTAGCATGCAATTTCTGATCCAGGAGGTCTGGGTTGAGATCAGAGACTGGCATTTCTGCAGGTTTCCCGGTGTCTCTGTTGCTTCTGGTCTGGGGACCTCACTTTGAGTAGCGAGGCTTTCCCGTCCTGACTGCTGTGCAGTGTGGCAGCCACTTGCCACACTGGGCGATTTCAGTGTAGAGGAATGAAAATTAAATCAGATTCAAAATTCAGTTCCTTCGTCGTACTAGCTGCTTGTCAAGCACGCAGTAGCTCCGTGTAGCTGGTGGCTATGGTGTCGGGCAACACAAACGCAGAACGTTCCATCGTTGTAGAAAGTTCCATTATTGGACCGTGCTGCTCTAGAATGGGAATCTGTGACAGTGAGCACCATGACTCTTGATTTTTGCATGTTCAGGACACTCTTGCATACAGTGGAGCTTAACAAATGTTTTTTGAAGTGATTTTGAGGGAGAGGACCATTGGTAAAAAGTCTATATCTTAAAAAAGTAGATAACTTTCTTGAACAGATGCTAATGAAATAACTAAAATCACCATCAAAAAGAACCCCCCACTCTCCACCCCACCCCCACCCCAACTGAACTGAATATACCGAAGGCACCAGAGGCGCAGGGCCTGGCTCCGGCTCCATCCTCTCCTCCCGAACTCCCCAGTCTTGCTGCCGAAATGGCCTTTTGGGCTCCAGAAGGAAAGGTCTCTGGTTCCCCCTACAGGATGGTCCTGGAGCTTACGGGATTAGTGTGAGGTTAAGCTGCTGGCTGAGGGGAGGGGAGCGAATCGGCTCAGGGGCAATGGCAGTTAGAGGTTAGCGGTGGTGGTGGTAAGCTCACTTTGAATTCCCAGAAGCTCTCTGCCATCTGATAACTTGACTCAACCACTATGATCACGAACCCCCTCGGCTCCTCCCCGCAGGGGGTTCTCAGGGGCGGTGCCCAAGGTCAGGAAGGAAGGGCCCTGGAGACCCCCAGAGGTCACCTGCTGAATGTCATGAGGCAGCTCAGACTTTACCTTGGACTTGTATGTTTTCTAAAGCCCAAAGCCTTCTAGGTAAACCCTTTCCTATAGTCTGTGGCTTTATTTAAAATAATAATAATGAAGTAAAGAAAAATGTGATTTCCGTTTTGGGGGCCAGGTGCCTTTAGGGGAGAAAAAAGAGAGAGAGAGAAAACAGTCCAAAAGAAAAATTGCTTTTATAACAAGAATAAGGTTGGATGTGTTCATATTACATATGTTATATATGTGTGCACATGTATGTATGTATATCTATACATACATACATAATTATCTCAGGTTTTCTTCCAAACAGTACTATGAAGTAGGTGTCATTTTGAGGCCCATTCTACAGCTGGGGAAACTGAGGCTTGGAAAGATTAAATAACTTGCTGAGAGTCATGTCGTAAGTGGCATAGCCAGGCTTTGAACCCAGGCATTCTACCTCCAAGGTGCATGTTCCCTGATATGGGACTGTGCTGGCTGTCAAGCTATAAACTTATCTTGCCATTATATTCACACTTAAAAAAATTCTAACAGTCTCGTCTAATCAGATCAAATGCTAAATGCAGTTTCTTCCTTGTTGCATTCCCCTGACAAAAAGCAGAGAAACGTCTTGACAGAATTTCCCTGGTACGCCTAGGTGAGAAAGGAAATTAAGAAAAGTAACTCAATCCATTTTTTAAAAAAATCACATAATACAATTTTTAAAACTTATTAGCCTCCAAATTACTTCCCCCACCGCCCTTTTCACCAGTCCCTTCAACTGAGCTGCTTGGCCTATTCTATACAAGTAGCCGAATACAAACAATCCATGTTCTTATTGTTAGTCCACCTTAAAATAGCATCATTTTAGAGATGATGAGCTGCTGTGGTCTGAATGCACCCAAATTCATATGTTGAAACTGAATCCCAGCGCATTGGAGCTGGGAGATGAGGCCTCTGGGCTGTGATTAGGTCCTGAGGGTGGGGCCCTCGTGAATGGGGTCAGTGCCCTTATAAAAGAGCTTGTTCGTCCCTCTCACTATGTAAGGACACAGGAAGGTGCCGTCCACGAAGCAGAGAACAAGCCCTCACTAGACACTGACTCTGTTGGCACCTCGATTCTTTGACATCCCAGCCTCTAGAACTGTAAGCAATACATCGCTGTTGTTTATAAATTAGCCAGTCTAAGGTATTTTGTGATAGCAGCTCAAATGAAATAAATCATGGGGTCTACTCTTTGCCTGAGCTTTTCTTTCTTCCTTTGTTCTTTCTTCCTTTTTTGAAGGAGGGGAGAACTCAATGGTACCATGCACCTTAGGAATAGCATTGAATTGCAAAGATGTGGAAACAACCCAAGTGCCCATCAATACATGAGTGGATTA
>VBSM01003143.1:47559631-47592409 GCA_008086735.1 Cheirogaleus medius
CTGAAAAAAAAAAAAGGTATAGCATTGAGACAGAATTGTAGTTAGTGTGGCAAGAAAAAAGAACTCATTATTAAGTTCTGTCCCTGTGTTTGGGCTCTGAAGTAGGCAGTCCAAGTAAAGTGCAATGCTAAAAACTTGGATATATTTCAGGAAGCTCATTGTCTTTCCGGTAGCTGCTGTAGCTGTAACTGCTTCTAGAGAAATTACACCTCTCTAAGAGATTTCCAATTGTGTTCCCTTGATATTGCTTTGTCAGGGACACGCTTTAAATAAGCAGCCCTCCGTAGGTAGCAGAGATTCTAAATCCTCATTGACTCTGCACGGCTCTGTTATATGCCAAATTGGAAATAACATCCTGAAATGAATGTCTTCAAGGAACAAATTCAGCAGTAGGTTTTCATAGATGCCAAAACCTCTCCAGATGGCTGTACTTCATCTGGGGTATTATTGGAACAGCCTCCTCGGGCAACCTAAATCTCTAAGACCGGACGCATATTTACCTTCCCATCATCTTGAAAAAACAGATGCCTTTCCATGGGATCAAGGCCATGATGGATCAACCTGGGTAGCAGATAAGGTAGAGAGAAAATGAATACCAGGAAGCAGCTCAGAGACACTGCTCAATTGAACTCCTCCTGTATGCAAATCACTAGTTCCCAGGAGTGACCCAAAGATGGGGAAAACATAGATCTTGCTTTTATAAGAGGTTGATAATGTAATGGGGTATGTACTCTAGAAAGAAGAGCAATAAGTTTATAGCAATTTAGAGGAAGAACAGATGGAGGAAAGTTGGCCGTCCTAGCCTGAAGTAGATTTCAGGTATCTGAAAAGTAAGCATATTCCTCCTAGAACATGCTACTCAAGGTGTGGTCTGCAGGCCAGCACATGACCTGGGAGCTTAATTTAAAGAAATGAAAAAATTCGAGCCCAACCTCAAACCTGGAGATTCTCTGGAAAATGAGGCTGGGGGCTCAGTTTTAACAAACCCTCCAGGTGATTCTTGCCTAGGCTACTAGAGTGACCTTGGCAGTGTATTAGACTCACCTGGGAACTCTGGCACCTCCTCCTGGCCAGACTGTACTTCAGACCAAGGACACCAGAGTGGGGTAGAACTCGGCTACCAGAATGTTTTAAAGTTCTCTGAATAATTTCAACAAGAAGCCGAGGTTGAGAAGCCCTGCATTTGCTACATAATGTAATGATCAGGTTTCATCCATCTTGGCTTCTCCACTCTCTGAAGGAATTTTATTGCAAAAGTCAGAGTAGTCAGGATCCTCAGCTCCCCCATCCCTTTCTTAAGGGGTGGACACAAAGGGTCCTCCAAGGTCAAACTCTGTGACATGGAATTGAGCACCTGGAGCTAATCCCCTTAAACCAGAGGAACATACCTGAGTTACCTGAGAAATTTTATTTAAAAAGACACACAAAAAATTTAAGCCCTTTCCCAATTCTGGTTGTGGTTAAGGACAGTTGAACTATGTAGTCTAGATAGACCAGTGGTTCTCAAACTTTAGGCACCTCAGATTCACTTGGAGGACTGTTTGAAACACAGCTTTTTGGGTTTCATTCCTAAAGTTTTGGATTCAGTACATCTGGGGAGGGGCCTGAGGATTTGAATCTCTAACAAGTTCCCAAGTGATGCTGCTGCCGATCTGGGGCCACACTTTGAGATCCATGAGTCTAGCCTATCATGAGGCTGAACTTGAATTCTAGTACAGGCTGCTTCCAGGATTCTGTTATTCCAGCAAAGCTTGCTACTTTTATGCTCCAAAATATCGGTATTTTTATCGATGCGATCCTTTATTTCAGTATGTTTTTGAAATTAAAATCTGAATCATTTACACCTTGAGATATTCCCACCATATTATATTGTATATTATAATTTCAACTTGGACAAAGAAACCCTCTTTAGAAAGCCTTCTCATCTCCCATTTGTAATCCTCTTCTAAGGTATTCCAAGTCCTTGATTCCTAGTGAGAGCGAGTGCCTTTGCGTGTTTTTATTAGTCATGAATATTTCCTCCAGAGCCAGTTTGATTGATATCTCTTCCTAAACTCCCTGAAATTGGGATAGGGTCATCTCATTAAGGAAGATAGGAAGAGGGTGTGCTGGAGATTAGGGAAGGGGAGGGGAGGAGGGAGGTCCCCAGGTCCAAGTCCCATCCTTTTCCTGGAGCCTGATCTCCCTTTCCCCAGGGATACAGTCTCTCAGCTCCCTCCTCCAGGGAAGGACTCTCTTAGCGCCCACCCCAACCCCCCACACCCCCAGGATAAATTATTTTAACAAACCTGTCCCGGTCATCTCACCTGCAAACACTGAGATGCCCAGGCCTGTACCCAAGCCTGATTGTAAGAATAAGAACAGGTGATGGGTGGTGAGCACATCCCATTTTTCATAAGACACATTAGATCACTTGAAATAAATACCAAACACCAGTATGGTGCCACTTTGCTCCCATGTCACAGTCACTAAACTCAACTTCTCTCTTTAAGGCCTGATAGGAATTTAGCATCCCAGCTCACAAAGGGCATCATTAATTCATTACTTCCTGGGTGGATTGCAAAACTCTCTGATCAAAATGGGGGCCTAGCAAATGCTTCCTTTTTGTGAAAACTCAGTCTCACAGTCTCTGGCCTTCATATTCTCACCCAGCCTCCCTTGCACCCCTGTTGTCTGCCTTTCACAGGACAACTGTGAATTTCTCCCCTTTTGACTCTGGCCATCCTACTTACCAGCCACTCCATCCTCAATCTCAGATAAATTCCATCTCCATGACTTTAATAATTCTTTGTCTAGCAGGTGCTTGCCCATCCTCTTTGCTTACCTGAACTCAACCAGTAAGGATCTTGCTTCTTCTGAAACCACTGTTATCTGAACCACTCCTGTGATCATGGGTGATCTTCTGATGTGGCTGTATTTTTTTAAGTAATGTATATGTCCTGGCTTATCAACTAGATCAGGAGTTGTCCAATATGGCCTGCTACCTGATTTTGTAAATAAAGTTTTATTGGAACTCAGCCATGCCCATTTATTCACATATTGTTTATGGCAATGAGACAGAAACTGTAGGGCCCACAAAGTCTAAAATACTCTCTTGCTTTTTTAGAGAAAGTTTGCTGATCCCTAGTCTAGATTAGCAGCTATGTTATATCCCATCATTAAATATAAAATGTCCAATTTTGAATCAGAAGTTTAGTGTATTATATCTCAAACAAGAAGCAGTACAATTTATCAAAGTATGGGCTTAAACTAGCAACACAGTTTTCCCATATTTATGGTAACTTTCTTATGCCAGCAGCAAAGAAGCCTGGAGAGCGAGTGGTGATGAAATCGTGAAAGGCCTTTTCCACAGCTTGTGGAGAATTGAATATTTTTCCTTGCAAAAAGTAGTCCAAAGTCTGGAAGAAGTGGTAGTCAGTTAGTGCAAGGTCTGGTGAATATGGTGGATGACAGAGAGTTTCCAAGTCCAGCCTCTGTAGTTTGAGCAGTGTTGTTTGCGTGACATGTGGTCTTGCAAGAGGATCGGTCTGTCTCTATTGACCAATCTTGGCTGCTTAATCACAAGCATCCTCATCATTTCGTCCAGTTGGTTGCAGCTGACATCCGCTGGAATTGATTAAGCAGGTTTCAGGAAGCTGCAGTGGATAATACCAGTGATGGACCACCAAACAGACACCATTAGTTTTTTTTGATGAATATTCAGTTTTGGACTGTGTTTTGGCACTTCATCTTTATCCAGCCATTGTGCCAAACATTTGAGATTGTCAAAAAGTCCATTTTTCATCACACGTAACAATACGGTGCAGAAATGGTTTGCCTTTGTGTTATGACAGTAAAGAAAGGCAAGCTTTGAGATGATTTCTCTTCTGATGCTTATTTAATGCATGAAGTACCCATCTATCCAGTTTCTTTACCTTGCTCATTTGTTTCAAATGGTCCGATATTGTCGGAATAGTAACATCAGACCTTGCTGCTAATTCATGCGTAGGTTGAGATGGATTCGCTTCCACTACAACTTTTAGCTCATTATCTACCTTGGTCTCAGGTCACCCACGTGGCTCATTTTCAAGATTAAAATCACTAGAATGGAACTTCTCAAACCATACTCTGTGTTCATTAGCCACATCCTTCCCAAACACTTCATTGATATTTTGAGCTGTCTACGCTGTATTGGTTCCATGACAGAACTCATATTAAAAAATATTTTTGACTTATCCATGATTTCACAAAAATTGCTTTAAAAAAATTGAAAGATAATCACAAGCCAAAACGTGAGTTTGAAAGAATGAGGATGTACCTTCACAATAATAATAAAAAACCCTAAAAACCAAGAAGTGTCAATGTGAAATGTCAGAGATATCAACTGTCAAACTTAGTGCTTAAGGAAATTGGACCTTCCATACTTAAAAACCTAATATATTCTTTTACATTCCTCTAAATGTCTGGTATGACGTTTTGCATATGGTAGCTATAATTCAGTTTTGATAATCCAGGCATGAACTTTCCTCTGAAACCATTATAAAAGTAATAGTAACAAAATAAAAACTTATTTTTTGCTATTGTTGTTATTATAGCTACCATATACAGTCACGTGCCACATAATTACATTTAAGTCAACAACAGAGCGCATATACCATGGTGGTTCCTTAAGATTATAATACCGTATTGCTACTGTATCTTTTTAATGTTTAGATATGTTTACATATGCAAATACTTACTTTTGTGTTACAGTTGTGTACAGTATTCAGTACAGTAACACGCTGGTACAGGTTGCTAGCCTAGGAGCAACAGGCTAACCCACACAGCCTAGTGTGTGGCAGGCTCTGCCATCTGGGCTTGTGTGTAAGTGTGCTGTATGATGTTTGCACAATGATGGAATCACCTAGGAACATATTTCTCAGAAAGCTTTTCTGTCATTAAGCGACGCATATCTGTATTTTGTGGCAGATACCGGACTAAGGTCCTTCACGCTTATCTCATTGAATTTTCTTCACACCCCTAAAACATAGGCAGAAGAATCTGCAAGTCGAAGGGGTGAACTGTCTTACTAGGTATATGACTTCGACATGTGATATAGCAAGAATTTCAACTCAGGTCTTTGTAATCTCAGAGCCTGAGCTTTTAATGACTACGTACTCACTGTTCAGTACTAGTCCTTACGTACGATGAGAGACAGAAATCTTCAAAAACCCCTATCAATGAGAGGAGGCGTGTAAACAAAACTGGCCTGTATTTTGAACAGGCTGGGACCAGGATGAAGCAAGTGACCCTGCAAGTGAGATCCTCCTTTAATGTGGTTCCCTGCATCCCTCACTGTGCTACTCTATTCTCAGCTCCGGTTAAGAAACTCCATAAATCTTGCCATTTTTATTATTATCATCATCTTCATTATTGTCATTATTCGCTCAATAAACCTTTAAACAGTGTAATGTGTTAGTCTCTGTGCTAGGCTTGGAGTTTAAACTAAATAAGATATTTTTGCCTGGCTGTGAGAAAGAAGAGTCCATAACCCCAGGTTGCAAACCCAAAAGTTTACAGCAACAGGGGGCTAACATGTGGGTGAGTGGGCCAGGCGGAGGCTGCCTCTAGCGGGAGCAGGAATGCCTCTCTTAAAAGGGAGGCTGTTCCACAAAAAAGAATGAAATTCTATCATTTGCAGGAACATGGGTAGAACTGGAGGTCGTTATGTTAAGTAAATAAGCCAAGCACAGAAAGGCAAATATTTCATGTTCTCCCCCATAGGTGAGAGCTAAAAAAGTAGATCTCATGAAGCTGGAAAGTAGATTGGTGGTTACCAGAGGCCAGGAAGCGTAGCGGGAAGAGGGAGATTGATTAACGGGTACAGATATACATTTAGACGAAATAGGGCCTGGTGTTTGATAGATCAGTAGGGTGACTATCGTTAACAATTGAATTGTACATTTCAAAATAGCAAGAAGAGAATAATTTGAATGTTCCTAGTGTAAAGAAAAGATAAGTATTTAAGATGATGGATATTCCAAATACCCTGATTTGATTATATAAATGTATCAAATTATCACCTGTACCTGGAAAATACCTATACCCAATATGTATCAATAATTTTTTTAAAAATGGAGGCTATTGATCAGCTTTTGGCTGATTCTTGCTGTATTGACGTCTTCTGAATGTTCAGTAGCAGTACCTCCTCCTTCTCCTCCCTCTCCTCTTCCTCTTCCTCCAAAACTATTATTTTTGGCCACAATGAACCTGTCCTTTGCAAGCTGGTATAGGTTGCAGCATCACTATATTTCTCTGCTGAGACAGGAAATGACGGTGTCTTCTCGATAGGAAATGGTCGTCTTAGACTGCTTCCCTTCTCACCACCTCTTGTCCAGTATCCATCACAAAGCCTGTAATCTGGCATCTGCTGACAACACCAAACAGGTCCCATCAGAGAAAAAACACACAAACAAAAATTCTTACCCAGGTAGGTGAATATTTTAGCAAATTTAAAACACTATAACTTGAACTTGCAAACTGGGTCAGAAATCCTTTCTCCAATGTTATGGTGTCTGGAGCAAAGTGCACATGGTCTGAGGACTTCTTATTTTCTTGTTTATTTTTGTTCATCTTATGTCATGACCTTCCACTAGTGCAAGTTCTTCTGGTCTAGTAGGGAGGAAGGACCCTGGCTCCACTAGGAGCACAAGGATCTATAGGAAACACACGTGTCCCCAGCTTTTCCATGCACTCACCTGCCCCAAGTGTGTGTTCTCTCCCCACAGCCCCCAGAGGCTCTCCCCAATCCCACTTCAGCGCAACTGCGTGGTCCAGACCACTGTGCTGAGAAAGATTTGTTGTGCAGTGCTGCCACCTAGTGAGAGAAGGCTGGAATGGACAGCATAGTAGCTGTTCTCAGAATTCTGTCTCCTTGAATGTTAATTAACCTCTGCTGAAATAAGGCCCTAAGATTTTAACTCTTATACGATAAAAACAACTCTTACAAGACCTGCAAAGGATCCAAAGACTATTCATAAAAGCCTGAAAAAGACCAATGTGAAGCGAATAGCTAGGATTTTGAGAAGTAGGCATGTGTTCAGGCCAAGCACAAACTGAAACCAACTCCGTCACAAAACCAATCTAAATGCACTTGCAGGGCAGGTCAAAGAGAGGAATTCTAGCCTGACTCCAGAGTAAAGGCATCCCCTGTTTTCAGTTCTGTCTCCTGACTGAATTGGTTTTGAATTTGAAAGAAATATTGACGTGATCTGTCACTTTACGTTTTGCACGTCAAGCTTTCAGCTTCGAAAAGTGCAAGAAAGCACAGGCTCTGAATAGATATGTAGATCAAACCTCAACAGAAATAGGAACTTTATTAAAAACCTTGCGTCTAGTCCTAATGTGTGCACCCCAATAAATCAGAGCTGATTTATGAAGCAAAAGTACGGTGTTTAAGGGCAGACTGCTTTGTGTTGCTATTGTCAGTGTTATCATTTCATTCTTTCCTCTTGGGAGGCGAGTTAGTATAATATTACCATTGACTACCGTTGGGGAGGTCCCAAAGGTCATGTCTGTAGGAAGATAATAGAGCTTTTCATATGGTATTCTTTCAGCTGTCCGGCAGATGCAGCACAATATGACAAGAGGCCAAAAAAAGTAGTGAATATTTTTATCCTGAGTTGTCATGGCTTGTATCAAATCATTTTTCAGAAAGTCTTTTTTTTTTTCTATTATGGCATTTCTGTCATTTCCTTTGACTCTGTGGCTGGGCTTCATCTCAGCAAAGTGGAAAAAAAATATTTTAAATGGAGAATAAAAAAAGGAGGAAACTGAATGAGAGGAAGGAGCCATGACACAGGAGAAATGGAACTCTGGATTCCTTACTGCGAGACAAAAAGAAAAGTTTAGGATTTTCAAGAGGAAGCACATTCAGGTGGTTGGTTCTGTTATGCCAGGACTAACAGGAATCCTGGAAGCAGCTGTGGTTGGTCAAGGAGCACTGTGATTATCTGGCTCTGGCTGCTGTAGAACCAGGCAGTTATCAATGCAAGAAAACCAAATGACTCACCCATGTAAACATGCTGTGCAAATGGACTGTTGTCTCAACCACTTCCATGGGGTCTAGAGAGCAGAGGAAAACAACTTCTTCCAGAGGAGACAAGAGCTAGGAAGTCATCCTGGAATCAGGTTTTCAGGGCTCCTTATGTTCTAGGGTCTTTAAAAAATGATCAGTAGTGTGTGGGAGGATGGGGGACAAAGAGGGTGTTCTATGTGCATGTGTGTGCATTAAAAATAGCCACCTGTCTCCAAATAGCCATTTAGAAATGAATGTCTAAAGAAAATCTTCTTGTGATTCTTAGCCTTCATGGTCCAATTTATGAAGCCAATGTCATTTCTCTTCCCTGCTGGTGTGTGTTCAGTCTGGCCACCCTTTATGCCAAAGACCTTGAGCAGACCTTGGCCAAAACCCCAAGGTATACTCCCGTTCACTGTCAGCAGTGATCTGTGTAATGGATTGGTGCAGGCTGCCTTGCCTTGGGCAGGGTTCATGTGTCGCTCAGGAGAAGATGCATCAGACTGCCGAGTCAGAGGGAGGCTGCCTTATGTCCACGGAGACCAGTGAATCAGAAAGCCAGATGGGGGCCAGCTCTCAGGACATGAAGAATGACAGTGCTAAACTGGAAGGGCTTGAGTACATCACACCTCCTTATTTTGCTTCTGAGAAAACTTGGGCCCAGTGACGCCAAGGAATTTGCCTACATATCTTCTACTCATGAATTAATTCTTTCCTTCATTCAACAATGATGCCCCAAGTGTCTTTCATGTGTCAGGCTTTGTTCTAGGTGCTGGGATTATATAGAGGTATAGTGTCACGTAAGGAGCAGAAGCGTGTCATGCACGAGTCAATCTAAAAGAAGAATCTGACTGAGAATGAAAAGAGTCTCAGGGAAGAAAAAGAAAGGAGCAAAGAAATCCACCTTAGCGCTATAGTTTGGGTACTGATTTGACAATCTTTGATCATTAGAATAACTACCAGGGTGATGGAAGGATACCCCATGTACCATTTCTTTGCACTCATCACAGTTGTAATTGAAAGGTACTTATAACATTACTGATGAGTCTCTTTCTGCAGTCCCAGACCTAGACTGTGTTTTACTTCAAGGAGGGACCTTTCTCAGCTCTATGCTTTATCCCCAGACCAGGGCAGAGCAAGAATGGCTCAGTCAATAGCCATTGAGTGAACAATGGAATGAATGGCAAAATGATGAGGGTACCCAAGTTCCATTCTGTAGGACAGGGGATAGCAAACTTCTTCTGCAAATGTTTTCAGCTTTGGGGGCCACACCATCTCTGTTGCCATTATTCAACGCTGCCATTGCAGCATGAACACAGCCATAGACGACACGTAAAAGAATGAACATGGCTGTATCCCAATAAAACTTTATTTATGAACACTGAAATTTGAAGTTCATATAGTTTTCATGCTCTATAAAATATTCTAATATTTTTCAACTATTTAAAAATGTGGGGGGAAAAACATTCTTAGCTTATGTGCTCTACAAAAACTGGTGACGGGCCAGATCCCGCCCACAGGCTGCAGTTTACCAACCTCTGTTATAGGAAGTAGATGAATTGTTAGGGTAAAGATCTTATGAGATTTTCAGCTGAGCATTCACGTGCTCAAGCATTTGTTACGTTCTTGCTCTCTGCCGGTCTCTGTAGCAGGCACAGGATGTACAAACAGAAATATGATTAGTCACCAATATCCTTGGCAGGTCAGATCTTCAAAGGATGAGTCACAACAGTGTCGTAAATATGAACACCACAGTCTGTTTTATTAAGGTATGCGAAGCACTCTAAAATTAATTGGGGATTTCTAGATAACACCCTCCAAACATCCCAAGCATCTTTTAAACATTCTTTATTTATACACTTGGAAAATCAATGTGATGGAGTGATTCTCCCACTATCCCTAAGTGAATTTGCCTATCTAGTGCTTAAAAACTTTCTGCTAGTTCTATCTTACTCTTTCGCCATTGGAGAATGCCAGTGCGTTTTCAGATAACTTCCTTAGAGATCAGAGAGAAAGATTTAGGGAAAAAAACCAATTCCAGCTCCTCATTTGGCTTGGGTCTTTCCCAGACTTCATCTTGATTGAAACTAGAGGCAAAGATGTTATCTCTACATTGTAGTCATAAAACAATGGAATCCCCTGTCTTTTTTATTTCCTGAAGGTGGAAAGTGGTCCAGGAAAATATTAATAAAAACAGAAGTAAGATGAGGTTAGTACCTTAAAAGGTTTTGCATAATACTTTTCCTGTTTTTCTGTTTCTAGTCCGTCTTAATCCAATAATCTATTACACTCCAGCTAGTCGTGTCTTTCTCCATCAAGAACAATTCTGCAATCCTCCAGAATCCTTCTGGGAATTCCAGGGCAAAGGGCCTTAAACAAGAACTTAATTGTCTGGGAGATTTTGTTTGCTTATTAGAACTGTTTGGCCCACAGCATTAGCTGCGTGGGGGAATAATTCCCTTAGCTGCCATCAGTTTTACCGCTCCTTGCTCAGAGGACTACAGTTCTTTTTATCCTCAGGGATGCTTGGAATGGGGCCACCCAGAGTGCCAATTTTGGGTACCTTTAACTGGGCTTAAAGTAATAACTATTTAAGTAGAATCAGTGTGCTTTTTGTCTGGGGGGAAAAAAAGGCAGAGGGAGGAAAGAACAAGATTTGAGGATGTAATTTGAGATTAATAAATGATTCATTCAACAGATATATATTGATCATAGCACTGTGCTTGTCATGCATGGTATGCTGTGAAATGTAATTTCAGCCTAGAGTAGCTCAATCTAGTTATGGATATGGGAATTCAAAATACCTTGTCTATAACAGGAGTTTAAAGTCTTTGATGAGTAAATGTAACAGAGGAATGAATAAACAGTTAAATACTAACAGTGAAGAGTAAACACGAGAAGATATGCATTTACATGCATGCAAATGAACTTATGGCTTTGGATATAATGCACACATTATCCGTGTGTTGATTACATGATACATGCAAGTATCTATACACACATATAATTGAGTTCAGCTGCGGGAGATAGTAATTGAATGATGGAATCTAGCATGCCTGACTTTTCTCAGATCAGGTATCTGGTTGGTACAATGAAATAACTAATATTAAAACTGGTAGGCTACACCAGTGAGTCCAAATGGAAAATCCTACCTGTCCTGCTCACCTTGCTCTGAATGAATGAACACAGGCATCCGTAAAACAGCTGTTATTTATTTCCTTATCCCACATCTGTCCTTGAAGGCCACCACATGGGCAAGGACCATGGTGTAGGCAGACAATGTTTCCATCAGCAGCAGTTCAGGCCAAGCCTGTGGCTGGCCATACTGAGGGAATGAGAGACCTTGGAACGACTGGGCCTCTTAGAAAAACAGGCTCGTAAGTCAAGAGCGGGGTGTCAGCTCCCTGCGTGTATTTCACGGTGAGAATGAAAGCAGATCTAAATTATGAGTTGTTGAGCCTCCTGCTTGGATCTGTTGAATTCTTAATTTGAAAGGAAGCTCTGTGCCGAGGGAGTATAACATAGGAAATAACTAACAAAATCAGGGCCCCTCAGGACTGCTTGAGTTTACTTAGGTGTATTTAGAAGACACAACAACATTTCCACAGCTGTTTAACTATGTGACAACATTTTGTATTTGATCAGCTTTTATCCTCAATTTGGGAGACACAGATAAGGATGCTGGATGTGGTCTGTAATGTCACACCCCTAGTAAATGCCACAGCCGGGGCTAGCGTTAGAGGTCTTCCAACCAGTCGCACCGTCACCATGCTGTGAGAGCCATGGCATGCCCCTGCTCTCTCCTGCAGACCGGTCGGTTCGGGTCTCTATTCGGTCAGGGTGAGCTGCGATCTGATCAGGCCACATGTATCGCACACTGTCAGTTGAAAGCAGGTCGATGTACCTGTGGCCGTGGGGACTTGCTAGGGGAGTTGGACGTGAGTTGAGCCTTAAAACATGAGAGAGGTTTGACTAAATGGAGCCGAGGGCCAAGGGCATTCCAGACAAGAGAAAAAGGTGAGCAGGGGGAGGAATTTGCATGCTGCTTTGGGGAGCCAGGAAGTAGACTAGTCTGGATATTGCAGTGTTTGTGTCAGAGGGTAACTAAGGGATCTGTAGCGGGCGGTTATAGTAACTGGAGTGGGTTTACTCTGGGGCAGGCAGACCTGTTGAAACCCTTGGGGAAGATGGAAGACCCTGGAGGGGAAGAGTCTCCCTATCGCCCTGTCCTGGACCTTCTCTTTCCCACTGCTTTGTAGACGCACAGTAGGTGGAATTCATCCACCCATCGATCCATTCTTTCATTTCATGCCATCTTGTTTCATTCAACAGACATTGGTTATGTGCCTACCATGGTCCAGGCACTGTGTCAACTCTTAGTGAAGTTACTAAAAGGAACCCTCAATGAACATTCGTTGGGTGAATTCAGAAATGACTGAATGAACAAAGGGAAAGAAGCAGGGGTTGGTGAGCACATTGGTGGGGAGGAGGAAGGAAGTGCAGAATTCCAGCATGCTGGGCTGAGTAGATCAGTGTGGTGCTGGGGAAGCAGGCAGGGAGGAGACCATCGAGGTCCCCAGGAAGGCTGTCCACAAAGAGGTGGTGTTCCGGTTGGGTCTTGGAGTCTGGAGTAGAACTTTGCTACCTAGAGAAGGGGAGAATAGGCAGGCAGAACTGAGGGCCAGGGGTTGCAAATGAACAGAGACCTAAACATTGGGGGGAAAAGCAAGAATGTAGGTGTAACTTTAAGTTGAAGGGGGAGGAAGGTAAGGGCAGAAGATGCAGGGAAAATGTTTCCATGTCAGATTAAATAGGACCACCCAATCCAAGGTCATTTCTACGTCTTGCACAAACCTTGGGCAACAATGGTGTGGCTCCAGGAAGTTTTCTCATTCAAAGTCCAACATTAAGCCCATCTTTCTCATCTTTCTCAAGAAGGCTGAGGGAACATCTATGTAAGATGTGATGCCCAGTAATTTAAGAAGAAAGGGAAAAGGCAGTGATACAGTATAGAAGAAAAGACAGAAAAGAGCAGATGGTGTTACTGGAGGAATATTATTTTCCAAAACAAAAGCAAGAAATGAAGTATCTTTTAATAGCTGGCCTAGAATGCCATTCTGGGAGCTTAGGGGAAAAAATCAAAATGTATTAAAGCTTTCTCAGACCTTGGATGGTTTATGGCAGCATCTAAAATTGCTGGTAAAATTATGACCTTGTAATTCACAGCTGTGTCATACATTCTCTAGCACACTGTGTAATTTACCTACCAAGCTAGTTGCTGTGAAAAAGAATGGGGGGAAAAGTCACACAACACAAAGTTTATAAAGTGCTGTTATGTTTAATGTATAATGTCTTTAGTGTAAACCTGTGTTGTTAGGAGGAGGGGATGCTATTGGTCAGGGTTATTATCACAGTCCTTGCAGTGTGGGTGAGAACCTGAGGATTACTTACTGTCTTTACATGTTTGCTGGCCAGGCTACTATTTCCAGAACACACTGTCCTCCCTCCCTCCCTTCCCGAAAGAGTGCTGTCACCTTGAACCCCCTTCCTCCCTTGAAATAAAACCTGGGCAACTACCAAAGCTTGACCTTGACTCATGCCTTAAACCCTTAACCTCCACTAGGAAACCTCCCTCCCTAGGAAACCATGGGGTTCTGAGGACAACATGCTAGGGAGCCACCAATGGGGTTTCCACCAAACTTCTCGAGCCAGCCTGGCTTTGGCCCCAGCTGTGGAGCTGGAGAGGACGGGAACTGGCAGCCAGCTAGGACTTGTGGAGGAACCACGGGGAATCTCAGATTTTTACAACTCTCACTTTTGTGAGAAGGTGAATGGGGAGAGAGAAGAAAGCCCTGGCCCAGTGATCCGGCGAGAATGGCCCTGGGCCCGAGTCCAGAGACCTCTCTGTGGTCCAGACGGCACTCCTGCCAGCCCAGTTGACCTTGAGCAAGAAGCTGCAGTCTCTGGACCTTGTCACCCTCACCTTAGAATAAGGATATGAGCTCTTGCCTTCACTGCCTAAGGGAGTGGTTGTGAAGATCAAAGGAAATATTATATCTTTTAATCCTGAGCCAGTGACTAGGGTCATTATTTACCTCTTACTCTGCTTGTTTCATTTTTTCCCCTCATTTCATGCAGCCCTTTTACCTCAAAAAAGATTCTCGACTCAAACTTCCTTCTCCCTAGAAGTGTTTTTGTTGTCGTTCTCTCTCGTTTCTGTCTTTCCAGTTATTCCTGCTTATTTTCTCTGAGCCTCTGAGATATCTGATCACATCCCTATGTAGGACCTGCCTCCACTCCTTCTTTGACGTGACCACATGCTTCTCTGGGTCAGATTCTTAATTTTTTTGGCTCATTCCCTGCCCGCCCCCAGCCCATGGGACACCAGAGGCCATGAGAAGGGAGACAGCTCCTCACTGAGCAGGAGGAGGACCTTGCTGGGGCGTTCGTGATACAGGTGACCAGAGGACAGAGCTCGCTGCTGGCATCCTGGAGAAGGTACCAGGACGCTGTTCCCATTAAAGGCAGTGGAGCTTGGAGGAACTGCAGCCTCCTGCTCCGGACATCCCTGCTTTGGCTCGTGCTGTGGAACTCGCCTAGCTCAAGTCAGGACGAGGGGCTTGTTTTTCTAGTTGATACATTGCATCCCAGAAACCATAAGCATGCTTCCAAAACGCCCAAGATAAGGAAGCCCCCAAGATAAGGAAGCTCTTGTTTTGTTCCAACATGAGGACGGTTTTATTTTATAGGATAAAGGAAGTCTAGACATCTTCATTATGTATTTTCAAAATAATTCTATTTTTAAAAATTGACATAGTCATTTAAGAGAAATGGAAGCAACATAGAAAATGCAAAGAAGGGGCCAGGCAGGCTCAGGAGCCAGCCTGAGCAAAAGCGACACCCCATCTCTACTACTTTAGATATCTTTCTATGCATTAGATAAATAAGTTAGATAGGCAAACAGAAATTTATATGAAATGAGTTCATACTATACATGCTTTTTTAAAAACTAAAAATGTTGAATTTAAGTTTACTTGAACATAGAAAAAAATTAGAGAAAAATGAAGGAATCGCTAAACTTTGATAATGTTAGTTCCCAAAGACGTGCTGATACGATTATGAGAAAGCAACTAGGATATTAAGGAAGGTGGAGTCATGTTTTTATTTAACTCTGTTTTTAATTTGATGTAATACAGATGAACTTTCTGCTGAGGAAGGAGAGAAAATAACCACAATTACATTTCCTTCCACATCCTTTCCCCTGACTTATTAGTTATGTTATTTTCACTTTATCAGGGTTTTATAACATTCTCTTCTGGGGCCATAGTTCAATTTTATTTAGTCTTAATTAAGTATTTTAAAGTGTTCAGTACTCACCAAGGTCTATTTTTGCATAGCATCTTCTTACTGTTTTAGTTCAGATCACAGTGATGGAGAAAATGCCTCCAGGAGGCTGGGAAGGCAGACGCCTGGGTAGGGGGTTCAGGGTAATGAAGGATGAACACTCGGGGCAGAGGTGGCCTGAGTGGCGGCTCAGTGTGCTCCCAGGGAGGCCAGATGGCGTGGGGTGGGCGGATGACCTCTGGAGCCCCAGCGCGTGGCTTTGAGCCCCTGTTCCATCAGCTGATTGCGAGGTGAACTTGGGCAAGCTGTTTAACCTCTCTGTGCCTCAGCTGACACCTCTGTAAAATGGGGACAACCACAGCCACCTCACTGAAGGTTGCATGGAAATTAAATGAACTATTTAAACATGATCAGAAAGGTATCTGACCCACTGTAATAAGTGTTTGCTCTTATCATAGAATCACACTTTTTGGAGATCAGTAGCAGGCAGGAAAGAATGCTCTGAGGATCCTACACTCATCTCCTTTCTCTGGTCATATGCAGGGATCTTTCAAAATGTCAACTCCTTCTCAATCAGATCATGTTGTTCATCTCTTTCAACTTTTCCCTTCTTAGTCTGAAACCCAGCCCTCCCACGGCCCACGGGGTCTTCACGCCAGCTCCTGCCTCCTCCTGCCTTCTCCTGCCTCTGTTGGCCGGCACTTGTCCCTCCTTCCCCCGTGGCACATTCCCACCCTTCAGTTCTCAGCTGATCTGTCACCTCATTAGAAAGGCCAGGTCTGATCACACAGTCTAAGTGCCCTACACTGGAGTTTCTTTGCTTTGTGACTACTTGGAGCAATTTGTAATTATTTACTGGTTTGTGTAGTTGTTCAGTTGTGAGGTCTGTCTGCCCCACTAGATTGTAACCTCCTTGTGGGCCGGGATTGGGTTTGTCTTATGTGGTGCTGTCTTCCGGCATGGCACAAGGCTTGGCACCAGTAAGTGCCCCATAAACATCAATTGAATGAAATATGTCTCCATCTCTCTATATGTACATTTATGTCTGTATCTCTGTATATAGATGGACACCGACCATGCAAACCTATCTATCTGCCTATACATAGGTAGCTAGCTGCTTATTTAGCTATAAAGCTAACTGTACAGATATAGATACAGATATTCACTAAATGGCCTGAATGATTCAGACAACATTCCTACTCTTTCATCATTCCATTTGCTTTTCACATGATAATTATCTAAGTCAGTAAGAATTTGAAGCAGGGCTGGGATGTTGGTTAGAGGAAGAGATCCGAAAGGCAGGTAATGTCACTGAGCGTCGGTTGCTGGCTGCACGGTGCTGGATGCTTT
This sequence comes from Cheirogaleus medius, assembly GCA_008086735.1. Classification (NCBI taxonomy): domain Eukaryota; kingdom Metazoa; phylum Chordata; class Mammalia; order Primates; family Cheirogaleidae; genus Cheirogaleus; species Cheirogaleus medius. The sequence goes on from VBSM01003143.1 coordinate 47,576,361, forward strand.
GTGCTATATTCCATTCAATCTTTGTAGTAACCTGTGAATTAGAGTCATTTTCTCACTTTACAAATGATGCTGAGAAAGTTAGTGAGCAACAGAGCTGGGACCGGAAACACCCCCTTGTTAGGTAATGCTGCGTATTAAAGAAGTAGGACTTGGTCACAGCTAACTAGCTTCAGGTGGACCACAATACCTGCCAGCCCCTTTCTTTGGAGAGATGAGCTGCACATGCAGGTCCCAGTGAGTCATTTCAAATCAGAAACTCAAACCAGTATGAACTTGAGAAATGAAAGAGTAAAAGAATCATCAGGGTGGGGTTTGGGTACATCCAAAAAGGAGGTGAAATCAGAGGATCTGGGTGAAGCTGAGGAAACATTTGTCAGCAGAATTTTGGGGTGAGCTGGAGATTATGGAATGCTTTTCTGGGCAAAATTCACCAGTCCTAGACCTTCTTTTCCTAAAATGCACTTGGTGGAATGTGGGATTACCTGAAAGTTGGCAAGCATTGCTTGTAAAGAGAGCTCTGTGGTGTCAAGTAAGTTTGAGAAATCCACATTTAATTAAAGAATTTCTTAACTGTAAGAATTCTCAGAGCCTATAACATGCTGGTGCGCATTGCCAGTTTCCAAGGACAGGAGGAGGCATCTCTCTGGACCTGCAATGTCCTCAGATGCCCTTGAGACTGTGTTCTACCTGACGCACGGCCTCCAGGGCATTAGGGAGGGTCTCCCCTCTCCATGTTCTCTGCTGACAGCAGAAAGACCTGAGCGAAGGGAGACGCAGTGTGGAGGGTAGTAAGTTCTTCCCATACACGGTTTCATTTAAGCCTCAGGACAACCTAAGAGCCAGGTTCTGTTATTCCCAGGAGACAGGCCTTGTAGGTGACCCAGATGCCCTTGCCTTTTCCCGTCGTGCTGGTGGCTGGAGTTAGCATTGCTGGCATCGGCACTTCTGTGCCTGAGGGCTTTCTCCAGGCACTGAAGCTTCTTGTGGGCCTGCCCACAGGTCATAAGTGCTAGGGACTGAAAGCCCCCGAAACCAAGGGCCAGCTGGAGGGATGGATCAATACCCCAGCTCCCGCCCCTTTGTGGGAAAGCTCTGCCTTGTACACACGGGGCCATGTGTAGACACTGGCCACCAACCACCCCAGCGGGATTTTCCCTTAGTGGCCCACAGCAATACTTGCTTGATAGCAAACTCTTCATGGATGCTTTCCAACTCCTTTCTCATCATCCCTTCCCTTACTGCTGTTTCCTGAGACCACACCACAAATAAGCTATTTGTAATCAAATCCGTTTCTCCACACACACAGACACACACACACACACACACACAAACACGTGTAAACATTTCATGGGGAAATGACTCTGTGGACACTCTAAGAGAGTCTCTAAGAGGTTGCTAATGGAAGATATTCCAGGTCACAGCTCATACATGGTAGAACTAGGGTTAAAATTTAGTCAGCACATCTATTGAGCACCTGCCATGTGACTCTCACATCCTAAATGCTGAGATGACAAGATGAAAAAGACAGTCCTTAAACCTCTGTCCTGAACATAGACAAAAATAAATTAGTCCAGGCCTGTCTTAAAGTCTCTGCCCTAAACCACAATACTCCACTAATTCTCAGAGGATGGACACTTGACCCCCTTTTAAACTGGGGGTCTCTTTTCTGTACCTGACCCATGATGACCTCAGAGCAAGAAGCTGTGGTATTCCATTCCTGTGTACTGCCCTCTAGTCCACAAAAAACAATGCAGCAGATCAAGGCTTTTTGGTTCATAAAACGTGCTGGAGAAAATTGCAAGATTCGCTGACTCAGTGATTTTCATGCCCAATGTAACATCTCTCTTAATTAGTGAGTGGCAATTAGCATTTATAAGAAGAAATCATTCCACAAGGTGAGTCCGTTGAGATGTAACATCTTGCTCCAAATGCTGTCCTCCTGGAGTGAGTGGAATCATTCAGAAATTAGGCATCTTAATAAGCCTGGTGCCCCAGTGTCCCAGTGCGTCTGGTCCAGCTGGGAGGCCGGAGTCTGCAACAGGCATAATAAGGACGTTTACAGTTTACAGGAGTGAGTCATACTTCATCTACACTAGCATTCGATCATAGTTGCAAAGTAGCTATAGAAACTGCAGGTTTATGAGAACGATTTTTATTTTTCCTACTTTGGCTATTTTTAAAGTAATATTTCTTTGTTGATGAGTGACCTTCAGAAGCAGAGAGCCACATAATCGTAGAAACTTGACCTGAAAGGTCTACTACTAACACTTCCAATGCCTCCTTCCCTTCCCTCCTTCATTCCTTCCTTCTGATGAGAAACCTCATCACACAGAGGGAACATAACTTGTCTAAGATAACACAGTGTGTGGAACACTCCTGAAACTGGAACCCGCTTAGTTCTTCAAACCGTTATACAGTTCTTTCCATAGCTTCCAGAAACTTTAGGTTCTTTTGGCTTTTTTATTGTCTTCTTTATCTCTCTCAGCAGTTCTGATATAAGAATTATCATGAAAGGAAGGCTAAACTGTCAGCCAGTGTAGGTTTTGCATTATCCACGAACTTCTGCCTGGTGGGCTGTGCTCTCAGCACTCTTAAAATAGCCATAGTTGGTTCCACTTAATGACGGTGATTACTTATTTGCTGTTTTTCATTTTTGCCTTAATTTATTATCATTGTTTGTGTTTCTTTAAGGGAGGGACCATGTCTTACAGCGTTTCTGGCTCTAACGGCTCTCAGAAAAGAACTTAACATGTAATAGGGATGCGGTGACTTATTGCTGATCGATTCATTTCATTTATCTGTATTCTTCTCCTTTGCTTACTGGGGTTGAAATCTATGCCCATATATTTCCTCCGTTGGCTCCCCGTGTCGTCGGTGAAATGGCTACAAGAAAGGCAGTTGATGGAAAAAGACAAGGAAGAAGACAATTTCATGACCTTATTAGATAATCAGTCCAGAATAATGGTGATTTGATTTTGTTTGCAAACCTATACCTTGGGCAGTCAGTGAAGAAAAACAGAATAAGCAACAACACGAGTGTGGCGTTCACGTACATCCTCAGTTCATCTGTGGCCGGAAGGAAGAATCTACTCATTGCTAATGATAAAGTGGTAGACCTGCTTTATTTATTTTCCCATAAATCATATCTTGGCAGGCGTTTCCATAGTCCGAGACCAACTTGCTGGAGTTTCTCTTATCTGTGAGATTGTTCCTGTAGTGAATGAGCTGTTTTGTGGAGATCAAGCATCACTGCCAAAGTGTGATCCATCTTCATCAGCGAAGTAATATGCTCTGAGGTCTTCCCTGACATTGTCTGCTGCCACGTGACCATTAAGCAGATGGTTTTGTGCCTCCTGCCCTGGTCCTGTGAAAAGGTGGAGATTCCAGTCCCCCATCCCCTGTCATTCACAAGTCCTGTGCAGAAGAGGGTGAGTGGAACAGAATTGGTAGGTCAGTGAAGCCTGCCATTCTTATTCAGATTGGTGACTTCCTTGCACTCGGAGACAGATTGGGGTTATGGATGTAGGCTTAGATTGGAGATAGATTATTTCACTAGGCAGTGCTAAATGTGGGTTTGACCAGGTGGCCAATAGCACAAGGTCTTGCCCAACAGAATATTGTAATCACCTGAACCAGTTGGCAAAGGCCTTTAACACAACAAAGAGTTAATGAACTAAGTCCAACTTGTATTCACTTCCTCATTCCTTCAATGTATATTTATTGAATGCTACCATACACTGGACTCCTTTATTCATAGGAGAAAATGCTGAAATAAACACAGGAGCCAAGGACTTTGGAATTACAAAATGGGACTTGCAAACGTGTTTGTGGTTGGAACACATCAGTTTATGCCTTTAGAGTAGCTTTATTCAAGACCAGTTAGAAGCATGGTGCACGTAAGGAGGTGGGTGACAATCCATCCTTTGAGAGAGACTCTTTCTCCTCTCAATTTGAATAGCTCTTTAGTCCTTGAATGTCAAAACCAGAGATGTGCATTACCCTTGTTCAGGAAGGGCAAAAAGCATTGTAAAAGCAATTGCAAAGTTCCTGGCTTTGCTTCTCTTCGCTAGGGATTATAGACAAAGAAGAGGGACAGAAACTCTGACCTCAAGGAGTTCAGAATCTATTTGAATAGAAATAGTTTATACATACCTGAATTAAGCTAGAACAACAAAAATAGCATGGTATTAGGTACTAAAGTGAGTGTTACAGGGAACAGAAGAAACTAACAAATGTTGCTAATTACAGAAATCTACCTTGTGAAAGGTAGAAGTACCTGTTTTTAAATTAAACATTCCTTCCTCCCTCCAAAATATCAACTAGATCTGATGTTGAAAGACTATGGCCTACAGGCTCTATCTGGTCCTTCACCTATTTTTGGAAATAAAGTTTTATTGGCATGTAGCCAAGCTCATTTGTTTACGTGTTGTCTGTCTACTGCAATGGCCAAGTTGAGCATTTGCGACAGAGGTCGTGTGGCTCGCAAAGCCTGAAATATTTATGATTTGGCCCTTTACAGAAAAAAATTTGCCAACCCCTGATTTAGATTATCCAGGTTGATCTTTGTGTTAATTTAGAGCTCAGAACAAAACCTAACTGAGTATGCCTGGCAGCAAATGAATCCCCCTCAAAAACAAACACTTCATTTTCTGTTTCCAAGTTGACCTTAAATTAACGTTGAGCATCAAAATTAAACACAGCTAACTCCTGTGTTATCTGAAGCCCTCGTGAAAATGTTTTTACTGACCTAAGAGTCTGTGTTATGCTTTCTGCCTTTATAGAGAGCTAAATCAAGAGTGCCCTTTTGGAAGGAGTACCTCTGTTCTTTGTAAACTATAATTGAAGATATAATTCACTGTGTTCTTCAGTCTTTATTCAAAGCCGCTGGCACAAAAATTCTGCTTGAATTTAATTTTAGGATAAAGTTGATCTCTGAATTGGCTTTATAGGTTTTCCTGGTTCACACTAATCATAACCCAGTATGTTTCTCTCTTGCCACGGGCCACAGGAAACGCAGAGCCAATTTCAGAGCTGAACTTAGTAGTAGACTCATTGCAGGTGCCAGGGCTGAGAGGAGGGGGAGGAAAGAGAGGGACCCCCTGGGGGTGCAACATTTAAGGAGACCCTTATTCTCAGGGTTATGCAAGGTGGGGTCAGCGGTAAAAAGGAGTGCCTCCTTAAATTTTGTGCCCGTAGTGCCTCTCTCTCATTCTCCTCCCGGTGCTGGCAGGTGCTTGGTAATATCCATCCCTTGAAATTTTGGATGGCGGGGGCTGTATCCTGATTTTCCCTGTGTATAGGTTTTGCTTTTTTTTTTTTTTTGGCTAACCATGTAATCTGATTCAGGTCCTCCCTGCAGGGGAGGGGGGTACAAATCTCAAAAACCAAACCTGTGGGTACGTCAGTGACCGAAGACTGCCATCTGTCCCCTATGGGTCCAAGTGTCAGGCAGGAGGGAAGCTTGGAGCCATGTGTCCGCTTCCCAGCTGGTGTTTACCACGGGAAGTGGGATTAGGGAGGATTATTCCAGTTCCGTTCTTTGAGCTCAGGTTTTCATCTTGGGGAAGAGGAGGGGAGGTTGGACCAGGTTGGATTCATTTGCCTCCCACATCCCACACGGTGCACGAGGACACACAGTGCCTCGGAGGCCATGGCCTCGGAAATGAGAGGAAACTGTAGGAACCCAGAGGTTGTTCTTCCCCTAAACTAAAATGATGTAGGTAGTTATCTTTCCTATTTTAGCTAAATCTGATTGCATTATAGAGTGTAAACTGCTCCACAAGACTGTAACTTCCTTGAGGACAGATTTATAGCAAATCACATATCTCTAGGATACCTGGTCAATATCCAGCTCCTAGTAATAACAATGGCAAACACTTATTGAACACTCACTATGTGGCAAGAACAGTTTTAACTGTTATAGACACATTAATTTAGTTCTTACAACAACACTATAAGGTGGGTTACTGTTACTACTCCCATTTTATAGTTGGGAAAACTGAGGACCTTTGAGTTGAAAGAACTTGCCAGTGGTCATTCCCAAGCAGTGTCAGCGCTGAGATTTGAATCCCATAACTCTGGGTCCAGTATCCTATCTCTCTTCTACATAGGTACTCAAATTAAGATTTGTGACTGAATAAATGTACTACCACTTTTTACAGGGCCAAGGGAATAAGATACGACTTCAATGACGAGGTCAGTTGCATCTGAGTTCATTGCTTGGTCAGTATTTTTAAATAAGTGAATGAATATTCTAATGTTATTTTTTTCTGACCACTTTCCTCTCTGAGAAACAAGCCTAACGCAGAGGAGAAGGAGCCAGGGGGTTTTCGCAGGGACTGTAGATAAAGGTCAATGCCTTCAGAGATAAATAAATAAACCTTCGTGCCTGATGGAGTCCCTTTGGGCAGACTGTATGAGGTAGCACCGTGGGACACACTGATGGGGAGGGGTGCACAATGTGGGTGCAACTTAGGACAGTTTTTTTTTTTTGTAATAGACACCTGTCCAGAGAAATAGGCCCAAATTCGTTTGCATGTGTGCATATGTTTGCATAGAATTCCCTTTTAAATATTTTAAACTTATAAGAAGCCCTTTCTTGTGATAAACAGATTTAACTTGAGACGTTTTCCCAATTTTAAGAGTCAGGGACTTGAGGCAGGGTTTGAATAACTTTTCCAAGAGCACGTGACTTATACGTGAGGATGCCAGGACCCAAATCCCTGCAGCTGGCTCCAGAAGCCACATGTATTGCCACACTAGTGGGGACTTTGGGAGAAGCTGGCAGACGTGCTCCATGGAGACAAGAAGGGTTTTGTTATTTACAACAGGAAACCAAATTGCCCAGTGATTGGGGCATTTGGTGACATAATATAGACCAGTTTGGCTGGGCCCTAGAACCTTGGTAGATTTTTGGAAGAGAATTTGCTGAGTGTCAGTCTCTGTTCAGGGCTTTGCAAACATCATTTAATCTACCCTGGATAGTTCAGCTGTGAAGTAGCATCTCTATTTTAGAGATGAGGAAATCAAGGCTAAGGGTTACATAACTTGTTCAGCTATGCACCTGCTGGTGGCAGAGCCTGGGTACAAATCCTTTGCTCCTTTGATTACACCAGCCATCTCTCCAAGCTGCTGAGGTTTCATGCCCCTATCGCCCATTCAAAATTGGGAGGGAATTTACAGGGTTACAGCAGATGATCTCTGTTTGAGGCATCAAAGCGGAACTCCCTCAGGTTGGTACAAGCAGCCTTGGTTTGAATACCTCCGGTGACTGGAAGATCACTGTCTAATGTGGGAGCCCATCTCAATGGTATTACTGAGGTATATTATATCTAGTAAAACACATAGATATTAAGGGAGCAGTTCAGTGAGTTTGACAGGTGTATGCACCACTGTAAAATGGTCTATCACCCATATCAACATAGAAAACACTTCATTGTCCTGCATCATTTTCTTATGTCCATTTCTAGTCAACATCTGCCCTCTTCCCTTCAACATATGACATCATTCTCTTGGTTGCTATCACCAAAGATTAGTCTTGTCTGCTCTTGAACTTTATATAAAAGGAATCATAAATGGTACTTTCTTTTCTATCTAGTTCCTTCCACTCAGAACAAGGTTTTTGAGATCAGTATATATCAGTAGTGTGTTCCTTTTTATTGACAATAATATTCCATTATAGGGATACACCATGATTTGTTTATCAAATCATCTGTTTTTCATTTTGTTCGTTTCTGACTTTGCATTATTTTGAATAAAGTTGTTATGAACATCCTTATGCAAATGAGATTTTGTGGACATATATATTTTATTTTTCTTGGGTAAATACTTAGAAATGAAATCTCTGGGTCATAGGATAGATTCATGTTTAATTTTATAAGAAACTACCAGTTTTCCAAGGGAGATATACCATTTTACACTCCTACCTGTGATGTGTGAGGGTGCTAGCTTCTTTGTTTCTTTGTGAACACTTGGTATTGTCAAGTCTTTAACTTTAGCCATTCTAACAGATTCGTAGTGGTATCTTATTATAGTTTTAACTTGCATTTCTATAAGTTCTTTTGTCATATAAATGTATTATAAATCTTTTCTCCCAATATATGGCTTATCTTTTAATTTTATGGTCTTTTGATGAGAAGTTTTTGATTTTAAGTATATCTAAGTTATCAGTCTCTTTTAAAATAGTGAGTGACTTCTGTGTCCTATCTAAGAAAGCTTTGCCTACCCCAGTGTCCTCACTCTCCTGTTTTTTTTTTTTTTGAAAACTCTTTAGATTTAGCTTATACATTTAAGTCTGTGATCCATCTCAAATGAATTTTGTATATAATGTTAGGTGAGAGTTGAGATTTATCTCTTTACCTTTACAGATATCTAGTTTTTTCAGCACCATTTGTGGAGACGACTTTCTTTTCCCCATGGAATTGTATTGGTGTTTTGGTTATAAATCACTTGGCTATGTATATGTGGGTCTAATTCTGAACTCTCTGTTTCATTAATCAATTTATCTTTTTAGGGGCCATAACACATTGTCTTAACACACTGTAGCTTTATTATTTTTATTATAGAATGGATGTTGTAGTTTGTGGATTTTTGATGCCTATTAAAATGTTCATAAGATTTTTTAAAAAAATTTGTCAGTGTGGTGAATTACATTAATTGATTTTCATTTGTTAAATCAAACTTTTATTTCTGGGATATCCTCCACTTAATTAATCATGATGTATCATTCTGTTTATATACTACTGGATTCCTTTTACTTGTATGTATTTAAGGATTATCATGTCTATATGGATGAGATATGTATGTAATTATTTTTGGTATGTAATTATTTTTTTGTAATGCCATTGTCTATTTTTTCTTATGTCAGTTTGAGAAAGTTATACTTTTAAAGGAATTTGTCTATTTCATTTAGTTGTCAAATTTGTAGACATAATATTGTTCATAATATTTTCTTATTATCCTCTTAGTGTCTGTAGGACCTGTAGTTATGTTCATTTCCAGACAATATTATGTGTTAAAAAGTTAGTCTCCCATCAGTTTTTTTATTTTAAATACACTGAGCTTCTTTCAGGTCAGGAAAAGGCCATTTCCTTCCCTCTTCAGGATATTTGTTGCTCTGTTCCCTCAGCCTGAAAAACTTGCCGTTGCCACGCTTTTCTCTTTTCACCTGGCTGTCTGCTGCTGCTCAACCATCGGGATTCAGAATTACTGCGAAGCCCTTTCTGATATGCACATCACAGTATTTTCCACACACATACACATCCAGGTCCACATTTATGTAACATACACATACGTGCACACTCAGATAGCTGCTTGTTCTTTTTTGTTGCAGCACTTTACCCAAATTATTAATTAATTGAAGTTATGATAGAACCTTTACATTGCTTCTCTCTCCTATTAGACTATAAACTGCATTAAGGCCGGACTTGTATCGTTCCTATTAATCACTGAATACCTAATACCCAGCACAATGCTTGGCACATAATAGATGCTCAATACATTCTGGTTGGGTAAATGAACTAATCTACACTGAGAAGAAATATTATTCTCTGAAAATCTCACCTAATAATTTTAGCTTTGCTAGAGGGCTGAAAAAATAGGTAGGGACCAAATTATGGGGAGCTTTGACTAACAATTTATAGAATCTAGGTATTTCTCTGTATGTATTTTTAATGTTTGCCCTCTCTCTGTCCCTGCTATATTTTTGTTTATACTCAGTGCCCTGGGCATGGAGACTGTCTTAGTCAGCTTGGGCTGCCACAACAAAACACCATAAGCTGGATGGCTTAAACAACAGAGATTTATTTTCTCACAGTTCTGCAGGCTGTAGGTCCAAGATCAGAGTGCCAGCACGGTCAGGTTTGGGTGAGGGCTCTCTTTCTAGCTTGCAGACAGCCACCTTCTTACTGTGTCTTCAATGGCAGAGAGAGAAAAAGAGCAAACTCTCTGGTGTCTCTCCTTCTGATGGCACTAATCTCATCCTCATCATGAGGGCCCTTCCCTCATGACCTCGTCTTAACCTAATTACTTTCCAAAAGCCCCATCTCCAAACACCATCACATTGGAGTTAGGGCTTCAACATAGGAATTTGGCAGGGAGCGGGGGGTCCACATAGTCTGCAGCAGAGACCTAAGAGGGGGCTGCAGTTGGTAATGAGAGAAGATGCTGAAAACCTTAGGACAAAGGGATATGGGAGGTGAGGAGCTCTAACAATTGTCTTATCCCATGTACTCTGGAAAGCCCAGAATCCCTCCTCTGCCTCAGTCCTACCTATAGGATAGGATTAGCAATGGATTTGTGTATTTGGGGTATGTTGGTAGTGGGAGGTGGGACAGGAGGAGTGGGACCATCCAGTTTTCCACTCTAGGTGGGCATCACATCCTATAAAGGAGTCCTCCCCATGGATCCTCAATTGTCAGTCAGGATTACTAAAATGAAAGAAAAGACTCAGTGGGCCCCAAACTGCAGCCTCTCCCACACCCTAGTCTCTACCACCTGATTTGAGGAATTACAGCCTTTTCTCTTTCTATCCCCTTAAACCATGTCCAAAGGAGCTTAGATGTTTATTTCCAGAATGAAGCTGATTGATCAGCTTGTAGGACACAGTGGATCAGAGCGCTCCCCCCTCCCTTCTGAACTGCCTTTCTGATGTGGCTGTTGCATCTGATGCCCAGAACACGCTGGGGTTCTTGCAAGTGGGGCTAGTGGGTGAGGGAGGAGAGTGTCTACTAGCTCCACAAGGATGTAAATGCTGGTGACCTACACCATACTGAGCAGGGGACCTGTCTGCAGCACGGATCAGGGGAGCACAAGCTTCTTTAGGTCCTTCCAGAGCATCCGCTTATGCAAGGGAACTGCAGAGAGCCGAAAGCCTAGCCCGTGTCTGCTTCTGCCATGATCCCCAGTAAGATTCTGGTGTACCACCCGGCCAGCGGCACCGGCACAGAGGTTTATAAGCCCGCCAGGCGCCGCAAAAAATCCCTGGGGGATTTGTTCCAGAACGGCTACCGGGTGAAGTCTGGGCCTGCTGCTCTTGAGAAGGAGGAACCACAGAGCTTCTGGCAGTCGTTGGTGTCTTGCAGCAGGGTTTGCGCCTCTTGGGGTAAGGTCTCTCCCAACCATGGTTCTTCTCCGAGAAGTATCCCGTATTCCTGCAGCCTGCCCGGGAAAGAAGTGCTTTCCCTATGGACTGGATTTGGGTTAATGCCCAGTGGAGAGGTGACAGCCACCTGCTCCATCCCTGTTTTCTGGGCATACCCACTGAACTCAGATGTGCTGGGCCAGGCAGAAATATTATCTTTCTTTTTTAGATGAATTTAACTGGCCTCTAGCACTCCTGTATGGTATTGAGCTATTAAAAAATATATTTCAGAAATGTTGGGGAAAGTTTGGCAAACGATGGGACTAGCCTGTTTTCTATTTATTAAGTGGCAATAATTTCCAGTGAGTCAGCGTTTTCAGAAGAGGCATTTCGAGTTATCGATAATATTTTTTTTTCAGGGGCAACAATGAAAGCTGTGGTTTATTTTTTTTCTGTCCTTACATTGAGCCCTGGGAGTGTGATCTTGCCAGTCTTGGGTAGTTCTTCATTATTCTTACAGCGAGATCATAAGAACAGTTCTCTGGGCAGATTTTCTTTTCTCAACTGCTTTCCAACAGGGATTTGCTTTTATTTGGGCATCCATAATGTATAGGAATTTTAAATAAATGGCTTAAATTTACATTTCTGGACTTTAAAAGCCTAGTCTTAAGGAAGGATAGCTTTTATTTCCAGGAAGGTTAGCAGTACAAGGAGCTTCTTTAAAATGAAGTATAGTCCCTTTGAAACCCAGCTTAAGATTCTGATGTGGATAGGCACAGCTCAAATACCTCTGCATTATGTCATTATGCACAAGAAAATTCCAATTAGCAAGAAAGTGATAGGTGAGTCCTAGTCAATCTTTTTTATTAGAACTGGCATAAAAGATTTCCTTTGGCTAAATATTCATGCCTCTGTGTCTATAACCCTGGAATTGGCTGGCCAGATTGCTATATTCCCTCTCCCTTCATTGCAAAGAAGAGCCGCTCTGTGTTTTTAAATATCCAGCACTGGCGGGGACCCGTACTAAAGCAGCTAGAGAGAGGAGCTTAAATGGTGGCATTATTAAGCTAAGAGAAAATAGACTATTTCCTGCGAAAAAGTTGAGTAATTGAGTAAAACCATGGGTTTAACTTAGTATCCAATACCCTTCTTCCTTTTCCTTGGAAAAGATCTCTCACAAATGCATCCGTCCATTTTCAGTAGTGAGCACCCACCCTGTGCCAGCCATCACTGTTCTAGAAGAGGTGCACTCAGTGGTGAGCAGGTGAGTGAGGCGTCGGCTCCCATGGAGCAGGTGTTCTGCTGAGGATCAGGTAGGAAACACCTGGACAAGCGACCGATGTCATTTTAGACAGCACTACACACTGTCAAGAACAGGCTAATGGTGGAGGAGCGGTGGTACTCCAGATTGGGTGTCCAGAGAGGACCTCCGTGAGCCAGGCTTGCGATGATCTGGGGGAAGAACATTCCAGAGAGAAGACACAGAGGAATGAACAGAGATCCGATCATGGAAAGACTTCCATAGCGAGATGAGGAACCTGACACGTATTTTCAGTGAGATGGAAGCCATGGGATGGTTTTTATTGATCTGATGGATGTTTACAAAGACCATGCTGGCTGCTTTCTGGAGAACAGCGGTGGTGCCCGGTGGGCTGGGGTGGGAAGTGAAGCAGGAAGACAGTGTGTGGGCTCTGGGTCCAGCTGGAGGTAACAGCAATATGGACCATGGTTCTGGTAGTGGAGGGAAAAGATACATTGTTGCATATATATTTAAGAGATAAAGTCACTAAGACTTGTTTGTTTACTTTTTAAAAATTTTTTTCTCTACTTTCTGGCTCCTCTATTCAAATAGAAAACCCTGGAAGCAGGAGCTTCACCTCTGTGCCTTCAGAGTCCAGAACAAGCACTCAGTGCGCAGGCCTGAAATGAATGAATGAATAGGTGACAATCCCAGTGTGAATATCAGCTGTTGTGTAGCATTTGTCAGGACAGGAATCAAGACAGGGATAAAGTAGGGAGCAAAACAGCTCGAACAATTACCAGGGGAAAAGATTGTGAAAAGGTCAGATGACCAGGCACCGTTTAGAGAACCACGTGCTGGCTGGAGGAACAGAAGCCTGGGGGCATTTGAGAGCTAGAAAGATAGTCCGCTCCCTCCATCTGGGAAGGAGAGGCTCAGGTTCACTCTGTGCTGGGGCTGGGAAGCAGGTGGCCCCAGCAGTGACCGTGCTGGGATGGGAGGTGGGACCCAGTGATGGTGGCAGTGTGCAGGGACCACCCTGAAGAAGCCTTCCCTTGCGTGTGTGTTTCCGCTTTAATCTCGTACTCCTGCCTCAGTTTTGATCCCTGTGTGCTACAAGGACAGATGACAATGACTTTGTCACACACCGCAAAAATAATTGCTCTTCAGGATTTGGGTGGGGGTGCAGGGATTGGAAACGGCAGAGGTTTATTGGAACCTTTCAGCTTTTTGGATTTAAAGATTAGGGAGTGAAAGGGAACGGAAAATAGTAAATTGAAAAACCCTGGCAGGCTTTCCACCGCAAGCTGGGATGTGTCTGCTGTTGTGTTTTGTCTCATCCTCTCCTGGGACCTTGTGTGCACCAACCTCTTGAATCTTTTCTGTCTGGGAATAACAGGAACCCTGAACAGTGAATGATTTATCATCCACTTGTTTATCTTTCCATCTCTCAGTGTAGCAAGCAATTCTGTTTCCAGCTGAGAAAGGAGTCCTAAACCCCTGATCTGTCTAGTTGGTCATTGCTGAAATTCCATGGCACTAGTTATCAGCACAGCTCAAACCTGGCTGCTCAGGCTCTGGGCACTGGCTGTGGGGTCCTCCCCGCCTGGAGCCAGTGACCTCAAGTAACTGACTCTGGGACGGGGGCACAGGACTCAGAGCTAGAAAACCTGTGCTCCGGTCTTGACTTGCCACTGACTTTATAAGAACAGCAACAAGTAGTCATGAATAAAAATAGAAGTGTTAATATCAATGTTACAAAAAATTTGAAAACTTTAGAAAATTAAAGAAATCCCAAATCCCTGCCTCTGTAACACAACTACTGTCATCATTTTATGCTTGTCTTCTACTTTTTATTTTTCATATACCCATTGTTTTCATGGTTTTATCCTAGGGAACATGCAGTTTACATCTTCCTTCTTTGTTTTGTTTCAGCGTTTTCAGTTTGATTTTTTTTTTTAATGTTTGTTTGTTTGGTTTTGAGACAGTCTCACTCTGTCACCTGGGCTAGAGTGCCGTGGCACCATCATAGCTCACCGCAACCTCCAACTCCTGGGCTCAAGCCATCCTCCTGCCTCAGCTGGGACTATAGGCATGTGCCACCGTGCCTGGCTAGTTTTTCTGTGTTTTGTAGAGACAAGGTCTCGCTGTTGCTCAGGCTGGTAAAAAAAAAATGTTTTTGTGGTAAAGAACATGTAACATAAAGTTTGCCATCTTAGCCATTTTTAAGTGTCCAGTTCAGCAATGTTAAGCATATTTGTATTGTCGCAAAACAGATCTCCAGAAATTTTTCATCTTACAAACCTGAAACTCTAGAGTCTCCACCCGTTAAACAAACAAAAACTCCCCTTTTCTTCTTCCCCATAGCCCCTGGTAATAATCCCCATTCTAATTTCTGTATTCTACTTCTTTAATTTAACATTTTATCACAAGCATTTTCTTTGTTATATTTTTTGAACATGTATAATATCCCATAAAGAAGATGGACTATAGTTAAACAGACCTATTATAAGACATTAAACTGTTTTCTATTTTCCTCGCTTAATGAATAATTTTTGCAATGAACATCTTTGTTTCTGTAGCAGTTTTCCATATTTTGTTATATTTTCTTAGGCTATATTCCCAGAAATGGAATTAGTTTGATTCATAATGCCCAATTACTTTTCGAGAAGGTTTTATCAATTTATAATTCCACAATCAAATTATAAGGCTATTTCATTGCAGAGTCACCTCTACTAGGCAACACTCAAATATATTGCTAGTTAAGTAGAATAAATGCCATGCTTACTGTATTTTTATTTAATTTGCATTTTTAAGCATTTTCCAAGAATACAATATATTGTTATTAACTATAGTCACCATGTTGTACAATAGATACCTTGAACTTATTTCTCCTATCTAAGTGAAACTTTGTATCCATTTACCAACACCATCCCACCACCCCTCTTCACCAACCACCCAAGGCCGTTGTCACCATTTTCTACTTTCTAGCTCTAGGAGATCAACTTTTTTAGCTCCCACATATGGGTGTGATCATGTGGTATTTGTCTTACTGTGCCTGATTTATTTCACTTAACACAATGTCCTCCAGGTTCATCCAAGTGGCAGAATTTCCTTCCTTTTTATGGCTAAAGAGTATTCCATTGTGTGTATATATCACAATTTCTGTATCCATTCATCTGCTTTTGTACATGGTTGATTCCATATCTTGTCTATTGTGAATAATGCTGAAATAAACATGGGAGTGCAGATATCTTTTTGACATATTAATTTCATTTCCTTTGGCTATATTACCCAGTAGTGGGATTGCCAGATTGTATGGCAGTTCTATTTTTAATTTTTTGAGGAACCTGCATACTGTTTTCCATAATGGCTGTACTAATTTACATTCCCACAGTGTACAAGGTTTCTCTTTTCTCCACATCCTCCCCAACACTTACCTTCTGTCTTTTTGATAATAACTATTCTAACAGGTGTGAAATGATATCTCATTGTAGTTTTACTTTGCTCTTCCCTGATGATTAGTGATGCTGAGCATTTTTTATATACCTGTTGGCCATTCATATGTCTTCTTTTGAAGGTCTTTTGCCCATTTTTTAATTGGGTTATTTATTTTCTTGCTATTGAGTTGCTTGAGTTCCTTATGTATTTTGGATATTAACACTTTAAGACACGAATCATTGGCCGGGCGCGGTGGCTCACGCCTGTAATCCTAGCACTCTGGGAGGC
>VBSM01003143.1:47601173-47614525 GCA_008086735.1 Cheirogaleus medius
ATATACATAACTGTAATATTTGTACCCCTATAATATGCTGAAATAAAAAAAAATTAATAAAATAAAAAAAATTAAGGTAAAAAAAACCCACTTAGGGACATTAGTTACATTAATGGTCGATACCCTCCACCCCAACACTGTTGCTTTATTTTTACTGCTTACTTGATTTTAACACTTGAAATTGGGAAAAAAAGCAGAACAAGGTCTCACCCCTTGGCTCGACTGGGTCCGCTATGAGTTTAGTGCTGCAGTAAGCACGTGGCCTGGCAGTACTTAACAAAATGCCTCTGGGAAATGTGCAAAAGAAAATGCCCTGGGAGTGGGTGTGATATTCAGTGTGTCTCAAAACTGCAATAATCAGCATTTTGTAAGTCATTCTCCTGTGCGATATTTGAGATGTTACAGCCCATGATTAACTCGGAATGTCTTTTACTCATGAGTTTAACCTCAACAGAAATATAGTTTACTCCTGCCTATTAAAGCACCATGATAATTTGTATTTTTAAAAAATCCTTCATTGTGTTTTCCTTGTCTGTCTCTCTGTCTTCTACCACCTGGAAACACTGGCTCTTCTTTTCCATTCAAGAGAGGTTGCTGATCCAGAAAGGACAAACATTTATCTTAACACTTAGTAAAAGTGGAATTATACAAGTTTTGAATCCTGAATTTGTAGGGCATGCTATCTTACTGATCTGGGTTTTTTTTTTTTTTTTTTTTTTTTTTTTTTTTGATTGGGAGAAAAATATGGAACTTTGTAGAAAACAGATAACACTGTGGGCTGTACTCTTCATTTTATCAGGGCCAAAGATAAAGATAAAAAAAAATCCATCAAAGACATAAGGTTATCCGATTTATTCTTAATCTGCTTTTAGTGCAAGAGTTACCCTGAGCTATCGCAATTCCCAGCATTTTTCAGAGACTAAATCCTGCCAGACAACTAGGCGCTAAGAAACAGTGCTTTAGCTCAGAGATCACCCAAGGGCAAGCTCAGTGACATGGGCTCTCCCCACCAGCCCTGCCCCTAACATGGCTCCACACCGGCCACCTTTATAATGAGAATATCAGTTTACCAGCCGAGATTAAACCAGCCAAGAATCAGAATAAAGGAATACATCCGAGGTACCGGCTGGTTTATCTTCTGCAAGAACTTTATATCCCTTCAGCCCTGGGCAGCTGTAAATCAGATGTCAGACTGTGAACATTAAAACCACGCATTGAAAATAATGTGTCTCTATTTCATTTCTCTTTCCAGGTTTGAGATTTTTAAGAGCACTCAGACTGATACAGTTTTCAGAAATTTTGCAGTTTCTGAATATTCTTAAAACAAGGTAAGATATGTTTTCTCATATATTTTTTTCCTCATTTCAGTTCCCAATGCCAAGTTGTAGATACCAAGTGTGTTTGTTTTTATCATCACAAAATTAGAGTTATATTATTCACAGAAGGAGTGATTTAACACAGAGATGGACAGAAAACCCCAAAGTAGGGTTTGGGTTGTTCTCTTCCTGCAGGGCCAGGGAGAAAACAGCTGTGCACGTCGGGAAGTCGGGATGGGTCTGAGGACGTGTGGCTGACATTCGGGGACCCAGTGCAGTTGCTCAGAGATGAGCCCTGGCGCCAGGGGCAGAGGTGCCAGTGGATGAGGGAGAGATTTGCTCATTGATCAAGAGGTCCTCGCTGCCAGGTTCTAAATCGCCCCTTTATTACGTTGCTAAATAAGAAATTGAACCCAGTCGTAAAGGCAATAGGAGCAACTCTGTGAGAGGCAATCACAGACCTCATACGGCAAACAGGAAATCATTTCATTTCAAAGCACATTTTTAGAGGTTCACTTTATATCCATACAGCCCTTGGGGCTTGATCTGTGAATTGCCTTTTGGGGAGGACCTAAAAACCTCTTGCCGAATGCACCGTGACTACCCCTGCTAACTGTGTTATGATCTGGAAAACACGACTGGACCAGAGGAAAATCCCCCGGAGGGTCTCGTTCCTGATGACCTGCCGGTTTGCAGAGCCAGCCCGAAACCAGGGCTGTCTTGATGAATAAACTAATAAAAGAGGTTAGACGGACTCTAATGGAGAATAAATACAGGCCATAAATTTCTCTTCTAGGAAATTACACTTTAAGAAGCTCACTTCTAATGTTCCATTTCCTCTTTGGTTGCCCTTAATGTGCTTGATAAATGATTAAAAACAGGACACCTGTGCACTTTGTGATTTGTAATTAATATACCTGCATTTCTGAGAGTGTGAATTCAGCATCATGTTCCAGTAACCGAGACCAGGACCCAGTCTCCTGAACCCAACACTTCCACCAAATTTAACCAACTTTGGCTTCCCCCTTTGGGTGGTAGTGTTTTTTGTTTGTTTATTTTGTTTTGCTTTAATTCCAAATTGGTTTCTTGTCTCTAACTATTCATCTTTGTGAATGTGAGGTCAAATTCACTTCCTATTAGCCAAGTTAAAAAGAAAAAGGGCAACTAATGCCATTGATGTCTTTTAAAGTATGTTCATAACCCCGAGGTAAGAATGTATCAGTTGTCTATCTGTTAGTGATAATTTAATATTGTTCATATATAGTGAATATCATTATTCTTTATATTTTCCTTTGAGTGACAATAACCCTCATTTCTACCTTTTTATGGCTCTTCTATGTGATAGAAATCACAGTACTCTTCAAATTTAAATGCTCAGCAAAGCTAGCATCACCAATATCTACCTATGTCAGATTTGCTCTACTAGACTGTATTTTTTTAGGAAGAATTGGTGAGTGCCCAGTGCCAGGCATAGGCTCTTGTCCTTAAGAGACACCTTTTTTTCTAGTGGGGATGGTGTAATGAGGGGCCCTTCATACTCCAACATAGTGCAGTGTCTTTCTCTCCCCGCTTTGCATCTACCTCATAAATTCAGGAGATTTTTATTCTCTGACATCAACATTTTACTTAAGAGGGTTCCATTGCTCTGAGGAATAATGAGGAGATAACTGTACTCTTGCCTCCTTGTGTACTCTGTGGATCCCTTCCAGACTTCATAGAATGATAGGCCATCTGAGTATCTTTTTCTGACCTTTTTCTAGTATACCCACCCATTTCCTATTCCTTGGAAAAGATTCCTTTCTTTCCTTTGGATGCAGGAAAGAGCTCTGGCATCTGCCTGGTGACTGTGCAGTTAAGGATGGTTCAATCTCCCAGTGCAGAGGGACAAAGCTGAAGCAGCCAGCCAGGGGAGGACGAGGAAAGTGGCCCTAGGGCAAAGTCATGGGGTGGCAGCTGGTCAGGCATCTGCCATCCTGGCCCCAAAATAGCATCTTCC
Source organism: Cheirogaleus medius (assembly GCA_008086735.1). Lineage (NCBI taxonomy): Eukaryota > Metazoa > Chordata > Mammalia > Primates > Cheirogaleidae > Cheirogaleus > Cheirogaleus medius. The sequence goes on from VBSM01003143.1 coordinate 47,604,486, forward strand.
CAGCACTCCACTTCCTGCTCAATTAGAATCCTGTTGTCAGAGGGTGCTTTTCATCAACCCACAACTTGGGTTTTCCAAGTTCCCATCACTCTGGTCCTGACCAGGAGATCAAGTTAATTTAACAAGCCTGATGTGAGCACCTGTTTGTGCCAGCATCAAGCTGGGTACTAGGATAGAGTCCTGGCTTCAAAGAGATCACTGGGGTGTGGTTGATGCTGATGTGAGTGTGCCCAGGGGTTAGAAGGCACAGAGGAGAGTACTTAAACTGGGCTTGGTGTGAGTTTTGGGGAATCAATGATATTTTCAAGGAGAAGGGGGTGTTTTAGGTCATCCCAGTGGGCCGGGTGTGGGAGGGGTAGGAAGGGTGGGGCCAACTTCTAATTAAGGACACTACAGAAAGTACACAGGTGAGAGAACATGGCACTTGGGGGACCCTTGAGTAATTCTGTGCTCCCAGACATTGCTCCCAGACATGAAGTGGAAGAGGAGGCACAAACAGGTCACCAGGCATGGATTAAAACTTCACTTAATTCTAAGAACTCTAGAAGCCCCAGGGCTACTCTCTGAGCCCATTCTCCCTCCAGGTGCCTGGCTAATCTCTGCTCCTTCCTTCGGCCTAAGCACTGACCTGAGGCTGTGCCACAGAGAAATGGAAGCCTTGTTTTCTGTAGGGCTTTGGACTTTGCATGACTCTTCGTGACTCCTCTGTACTCTGCGGCTTTCATAGTGGTCCTTCCAGGAGGTTGGTGGAACCACATGGTCATCTTTAGGGAGACATTGTCTGGCTTTCTCTGGCGGCGCGTCCCTGCCAATCTGTGGCATTAGGTAGGGATGGAAGCTTTGCAATGTGATTTGAAATAATGACTTGGAATTGCTCTTTCATTTGTTTGTCCTCTGGCTGCCTTGCTTGGCCAAGAGCTGGAGGAACCATGCAGAGAAGCACATGGGTGTGGGAGGGAGAGGTAAGAATTGAAAGAGCAGCAGAAGGGGAGCCGGGGTGCACAAGATGAAGTGGGCAAGTCAGTTACTTGAATCCCTAGACCGTAGGCCAACAGAGGGCCCGGAATACTCTGCAGCCTGAAATTGGCCGGGTAAAAACTGGAGGCAAGGAGACTCCCTCACTGTCTAAACTGTTGGCAGGTCCTCAGTCGCCTTGCAAACTGGCAAGCTGACGTACAGATGCTACAACACGCATTGCATGGTCAGAGCAAAGTAAGCCGCTCTGTTTAAAGGCTGTAATTCCACATCTCATTGACTGTGGAGCTGTTGATGATTAAACCATGGATCATCTAGCAATTTTTTTCAAAATGGGTATTGCTTTGTTTCTTCTAATTATTAAAATGAAATATGCTCATTGTAAACACTGCAACAATATATTAATAGAAAAAGTGTAAAGGATAAAGTAAAATTGACCCCACCGCACCCCACCCCACTTAGAGGTGACCATTTCTATCCACCATGGCACTTGACTTCTCATCTAGCATTCCATTATATGTCTGGGCACTCACTGACCTAGCCAACACGTTTTTAGAAGGGGCATTTTGGAGACTAAAACTTTACAACACCTATGACCTTAGAAATGGCGCCAAGGTAAAGTCTGTAAAGAAGAGTATTCGATCTGGAGATTGAGGTATGCAGGGAGAGGCCCGATCCTGAAGGCTCTTAGATTTGTGGATTTTACTGAGAGTGAGAGAGCTGTTGAAGGATTTTAATCAGTAGAGCAAATGTGGTTGGATTTACATTGTAGAAGGATCCCTTATTCCACCAATTGTATAGAGTGGGTTTGAAGCATCTAGGACCTCAGAGACCATAATACCAGTTGGGGCAGTAGTCCAGGGAAGAGGTATTAGGGAATGGCTTGGGCAGTGCAAGTCAGGGTGGAGCAGAGGGGTCCAGGGATAATTAAGGGGTGAGTTGGCAGAACTTGATTCTGCTTTACTCCTTGTCTTATAGTTCAGACCATTCATTGCAGACTGGTGCAGTCAGTTGACTTTTCGGGGGGTGAGGATTTTACCTATGTCCAGCAAAGACAGCAATAAAACAAAATAAGCCCATTGGCACCTGGCTGTCCTCTCCACCAGACACAAAGAAGGAAATTGGAGAGGAGCAGAACAGGGTCATATTTACACCTCTTTGTGCAAAGTAGACGGCGTTTTCCGTGTTAACCACAACATGGCTTGTCAAATACACAGAGGACAAAGAAGGCCTCAGGCAGCTCTGGGTTTGCAGGTACAATCTCAGAAGTCAGACTCTCTCTTATAGCACCCACGTAGTCTTGGAAAAGGTCTCTGATCTACAAGAATCCTGTGCCTGCCCTTTGGTGACTTGCTGTGTCCACTGAGATGAATTACTCTAAGGGCCAGTGAGAACTCATGGGATGGGGACTCAGAAATTATAATGGAAACATCAGAATAATTTTCTTTGGGTGGGCCAGGTTTTCATGATAAGATCACAATCCATCCCTCCCTCAAGGAATAGGAGAGGGGCTAGAATCTGAATGATACTAATCATTCTAACCATTGGTGGTTTCATGTTTGTCCCAAACACAACAATCCCCGGTGGGCTCTTTCGCCATGAAGAGCACACAGCCCTGCTCCTGGTACTTCCCCACCCCCTCCTTCCAAGTTGCCCTACTCAACCTGGCAAGGCTCACATTTCAGAGTGTGGAGGACATCCACCAAGGGTTAACCTTGCATCTTTAGTGCATAGCTTTCAGATGATTGCTTGGTCGGAGAGTTTAATTTGGAAAGTAAATTCCTAAACCTAAGGATCTGTGATAATGCCAATGTCATAAAAATAATCAGATTTCAGAGCTGAATATGCACTGTTTCAGCAACCGTGATTAAATGTTCTATACACAGCAAGAGCTCCCTTAAGCACTGTTAATATAACTGTGACAATCATTTAGGGTTTAATAATCACTATATTTAGGTCATTCCCCCAAAGCACCACGAGGCTCAGAGACTCCAGTAGGTTTAATATCTAGAGAGGACGCCACATGGTTCTTGGTGGCACACTGCTATGTTCAGGTCCCAAGAATCCAGGAGTATGTAAGTGAATCCACTTGGTATTTAATTATGCCCTGAGAAAATGCACAGTGCATACCCTCCTAAGATCTCTCCCTTTGCCACTGGCTACCTGTTCTTCATCTATTTCTTACTCTCCAATAGTAGAGCACACCTTGGAGGGCTTACAAGGTAGAGGCACAGGAGGGTTCTGCTCTATATTAGTTTTCCATGGAGGAGATTTTTGAGGACAGGATATGGTGGTGACCTAGCTGAAGCAGCGTTGAGCCCCTTGTCTGCCAGGGCTCCTTCACTTGCAGGCTCATTGGGTGGATGCCTTATATCTATTTTCTTTGTTTATACTCTGCCAATCTCTGGTTGAGGGAGTTGCCCTTGCAGGGAGAGAAGACTCTGGAAGACCATTGATTAGGCCTCTGGGGTTGTCCAGCTATTCCAGGGAGCAGAAAAGCAAGAGTTATGTTTTCTCTCTCAGCTCTAAGGTGAGACTTAAGATGGAAGATTTTAAACATTTTTTTGGTCAGTTGGTGATCTCCCTTCACAGCTGCAGAAACTACTTAGAGGTGAGGTGGGGGTAGCATGACCCATGGCCATGTCTGGAGAAAGGGTGAAGGCCAGCACTTAGAAGATCTGTGCTTGCCTTTGTGCTCACCAGCTTGGTACCTTCAAACTTCCAGAGCCGTGGAACTAATTGCACCATTAGGCACAAACCTGGGTGCTCTAGGAGGCTGCCCTCTTCTCTCAAAAGGGAGACAGCCCCAGATGGTCTCAAGCGCCTAGCACACAAGGGCTTCAAGACATAATGGCAATTTTTACAATCTGGCAAGTCTAAAAAATGACCAAGAAAAACAGAACAGTTTTGATGTTTTTCTAGCTGAAGTTTTTAAACCAGAAGGAAGTCATTCCACACATCTCCAAAGATCAGTCTTACCCACAAAATTTAGAGTATCTGCTTATTTTCATGAACTGTCAGAATCAACTCTGGAAAAAGTTAAGACCTCTGTGCAGTTATAAACAAGAATACAGATTGTTGTTGTGAGAATTAAATGAGTTAGTATTTATAAAGCACTTGGGATGGTAGCACATGCAGTGAGCACTGGAAAAGCACTGTAGAAATGTTAGAGATGCTATTACTGTGCTCTTAAACGCTTGGAATTTAAATCTTCGGTTCCCCAAAAGAAAGAGGGGGGAGAAGGCAGCTGTAACAGCCATGAATCGACCAAGAAGGATGGGCTGAGCAAGCCTGTGGGCTGTAGTGGCCACTCCTGGGAAAATGCAAGAGGTGGAAAATAGAGTTCTTTTCTTCAAGATAAAACAAGGTACACAAGAGTTAAATGGTAATCTAAAATTTTACAAAAGATGTCTTAAGACAGTGGCATTAACTGCCAGTGAATGGCTGGAGGTAAGAGCCAGGAGGAGAAACCACTTTGTATGGCAGGAGGGTGGGAACCCTTTAAGGAAGAGGTGGGGATTGAACTAGACTTTGAAGAATGAGAACTACTTGCCTAGATGGGAAGGGCTTTCTGGCTGAGTAATAGCATAAACAGAGCTATTGTAAAGATAGGTTTAGCTGTGATGACAGTTCTAAGAGTTCACGTGAAAGAGCAATGGCAGGAGAGCCTGGGACTTCACAAGGTTTTGAAGATGGAAGGGGAGAGTTTGGACATCATGTTTTAGTCAAGGAGAAGCCTTTGGACAGCAAAGTGACCTGCTGACAGCAACGTTCAAAGAGCTATACCCCAGGGGCAGGGAGCAGGGTGCAGTTTAGCGGGAAGAGTGCAGAGGAAGAGATCAGAGCACTCAGCACGTACTCACAGTGGCCCTACTGTGCTCCTGGATCCAGACAAGGTCCCAGCTCTCGTGGAGCTTAAATTTAGTGAGATCCAGTCGATCCACTCAAGGAACACCAGGGGATGCTACAATTGTTAGGTGTAAGGTTGTTGGGAAACAGGGTGTTCATGCTGTCTCAGAGTCTCACCTCAAGATGGCGCTATCGTCACAGAGGGAGACGGGCACCTTAACCAAGGGAATGGACCCAGCGTCGTTGCGTTGGGATATTCTCACGTGATGCCACCCCAGCAGAAATTCTTAACAGAGCAGTTAAATAGGATCTGATCTACAAAGAAGCAGATATGCAGGATGAGTCAGTCTAGAGATGTAATGTACAACATAAGGACTATGGTTGATGACATTGTATGGTTCTTGGGATTTTTGTCAAATAAGTAGATTTTAGCTACTCTTGTCACAAAAATAACTATGTGAGATGATAAGTACGTTAATTTGCTTTACGACAGTACCCATTTTAGTATTTGTGTGTATCCCATAGCATCATATTGTAAACTTCAAATATACACAATAAAATTTATTAAAATAAAAAACAGGATCTAATCATGAGGAAACAATCAGAAAAATGCAGAATATGGGGCATTCTGTAAGACAGCCCGGATTCATACAAAATTTTATGTCATTAAAAACAAACAAAAATGGGCAGGGGAAAGGCGTTATTAATACTTATAGATTAAAAGGTACAGAAGGAGGGGTGGGCAAATGATAACCCATAGGCTAATCCAGACTGTTGCCTGTTTTTGTCAATAAAGTTTTATTGGAACACAGCCACACATTCTTTCACAAGTTGTCTAAGGTTACTTTTATGCCGCAGTGGCAGAGTTGAATATTTGTGACAGTGATTGTATAGCCTGAAAAGCCTAAAATATTTATTCTCTGTCCTTATACAGAAAAAGTTTCCTGACCACTGGATTAGAGCCATATAATAGCCAAATGCAACGTATGAAACTTGGGGTAGGGGGAAAAATTAAAACATCAGTAAACATAATTTGGGGTCAACTGGAGACATTTAAATAAGGACTGCATATTAGATAATGTTCCTGAATTCATGTTAATTGTCTTAGGTGCGACAGTGGTATTGTGGTTATGTTGCACAATGTCCTTCTTGTTAGGAATTGAGTGCTGAAGTATTTAGGGATTGTCATGATGTCTACAACTTACTTTTAAGTGATTTGGAGAAAATAAATATAAAAGGAAAGGAGAAGGAAAGGAAAAGAAAAAGAGAAAATGAGAGAAAAATCATATATAGAGATAATACAGATATGAAAAAATGTTCATGATTGATCAATATAGGTAAAGGGCATACAAGTATTCTATATACTGTTTTTTCTACTTTTCTGTAGATGTGAAGAATTTTCAAAATAAAATTTATTTATTTTATTAGATTTTAACAAAATTAGAGGGGGTTAATTCAGGGACCACTTTCAGTAGACCGGGTATAATTTTCCTGTCGGCTCTGTTGTGAACTTCTTGTTTGACCAACTTTCACACCCTCCAGAAATTCCCTTATAGTGGAGACGTGGTTGGGAGGCAGAGTGGCCGTCCCCTCCCGGAAACGGGCACCGTTACCCCGTCAGGCAGCTCCCTTTGTAACTTGGGGGTTTTGCTTGTTGTCTCTTTTGCACAGTAATTCCATCAAGCTGGTGAATCTGCTCTCCATATTTATCAGCACGTGGCTAACTGCAGCTGGGTTCATCCATTTGGTAAGTGTCCTTGAAGACCCTTCCTCCCTGGCCTGCCTGGAACAAGCACCTCTCTGAGTCATTCTATTACCTGAAATTTGTCTCATTGGAGAGAAACTTCACTTCCATTGTAGACAGGAAATGGGGAAGCAACCGCACAATTGTTTGAGTTTCCAACCACTTCACCCCAAACTAGTTCCAAATGGTGAGTAAATTTGCACTATTAACCTGCATTTCCAGCTCATCTCTGTTGCAACGGGACTTTTAGCAGACTTTTCATTCTGTTTGCAATAACTCCAGTGAGCCACAAGATGGCAGTGCTTCCTCAGCAAACGCCTGGAGCAGGTCTGGGCTAGGGACAAGGTTGGAAGTTTGACCCACATCTCTAAGTAAAGGACAAATTCAGATTCTTCACTTTCTCTCAGTTCTCCTTACAAAAAGCCACCTTTGATTTTTTTGCCTGATTACTTGTCAAGTTACTTTGTACCTCAAAAATGCTAATTCTTTTATATTAATGGAAAAGCATAATATTATTAAGTCAAGCCCTTCTCTCCCCAAGGGGATTTTCCCCCTGCTTTTCCAGAGCATAGCTTGTGCTGGAAATGTCTCATGCAAACACAGACTGTTACTACTGGAAGGAACCTCATCTAACGATGAGACTTTGAATAAAGATGTCTTTCCCTTGCTGAGCTTCTATTTGCATAAGGGGTACAAGGATGCATTTAACTACCCAGCATTTGGGATTTTGTCAGTATCAGCCAAAGGAAGAAAAGCCTGGGATGGCAGCCAGGGACTCTCAGTCAGTCACCAGATCTGGGGTTCCCAGCCCAGCCCTTAATGCTGATGGGATTCTTGGGTGAAAACACCCTTAGTCACCCCACTTCTTATTATAACCAAGTGCCAAAATCACATATGTGGAAGAGATAATTGTCTTTAATAAGCTGGTGACCCTACCTTACTATTTCGTGAAGTCCTTCTGGTTCACCAGAAAATCCCCGTGAAAATGTCATGTTGAGGACAAACTGACATGTGAAACCTTCTGCAGCGGCAGGGCTGGAGGCCAGGCCGGCTGTCCATGGGCCGTGCTGGTGCATCACAGGCATTGGCTGTCGGTGCCGTGGGGCCAGGATCTGGATAGAAGAGGCCTCAGCAAGCCCTCTCTCCTGAGAGTATATCAAGCACCTCTTTTTGCCCACCTCACACTCTTCCGGGAAGATCGGATATGATGGGAAGACTGGAACGTGTTTGGTGAAGTCTAAAGCAAGGCTGGGCAAACTACAGGCCTAGGCCGAAGTTCCCCAAATCTGGCCATGCCTATTCATGGAAGCTTTGCCTTTGCACAGTTGAGTAGTTGAGACCAGGACCTGTGTGGCCCATGAAGCCGAAAATATTTACTATCTGGCCCTTTACAGAAAAAGTTTGCTGGCCTTTGGTCTAAAGGGTTGTGCAAAGGCAAACTGTTCTCATGAGCTCATGTTTTGTGCTCCTGGGGGAAGTCTGTGCAGTCTCGAGGGTAGGACCACTGTTGGCGTTCTACAAAGGAAGCAGAGCAGGTCAGACTCCCAGACATGCTGTTTGGGGAAGGACAAAAGATCTGAAGGAGCAGGGCCCACCTGGCATCTCCTCGGTCAAAATACTGGCTCCAGACCTTTAACTATGAGAGGGAAAATGGCCTAGAGATATTGCCCTCCTTCCTTCCCCTCTCCTCCCCAATCAGTTGGGAGGGCATTTCCTACTGTTGCTTCTCCACGCTCTCTGTTACCTGCTCGGGGCTTCTGAGCCCTACTCACAGCACTCAGCCCGGGGATGCAGACGTCTTGTGTGGAGAACGATACGCATCAGCAAGCAGCTTGCGGGAGCTCTGTGCTTCCTGGTTTACTGTATATGTAGACACACACACACACACACACATGCATGCGTGCACTTAAATATATGATGGGTTTTTTTTCTCCCCATTCCCCTTGCTTTAGGTGGAGAATTCAGGGGACCCATGGGAAAATTTCCAAAACAACCAGGCTCTCACATACTGGGAATGTGTCTACTTGCTCATGGTCACCATGTCCACTGTTGGTTATGGGGACGTTTATGCAAAAACCACGCTTGGGCGTCTCTTCATGGTCTTCTTCATCCTCGGGGGACTGGTAAAAACTCTTTATTATCATGTTGATTTTTATGATCGTTAATATTTTCTATGATACATTTCCTTAAAGCTTTGTATTTTTATACTGTGTTTCTGCACTAGAAGCAAATGATTGCATTAATGTTGCAATCAGGCTAAGTCAATCCAAACACGATGGTGACTTTTCTGCATATTTCTTTGGTGTATTACGCTTATCCCATAGATCCAGGTGCCCTGCCCTGGTCAGAGACAGCCATGTAGCCAGGAGCAAACCTAATTCTCTTAAGAAAGTGCTGTTAATAAGTGAATCTATCCCTTAGTAATGTAATTCAACATCTGATATGCTACAAGGACAGCTGCTGACATTGACCCTGGTAGATGCTGTCGGTACTTTGTAGACAGTTTGCGGTTTCAAGAGCTCTCCCTTCCCCTGTTTGTTCCTCCCCAAACTTCCAACAAACATTGTGGCTGGGGCCTGCCCTAGAGAGAAGGGTTTTCACGTCGGAGGATGGAGAGCACCTTGGTCTGGTCCAGGTGGACATCACCATGTGATCAGAGTGCAGTTTGGTAAACAGTCCGCCCCATTCTGCAGCAACAAATAGAATATTTTTCCTCCTTTTTTGGGAAGAAAGTTTCACTATTTGTTTTTCCGGTGCAAGCAGCTCTTGAGGTGGCACGAAACCATCCCTTATGATGTCATTCGAGGGGGATTTCTGGCCACACTTTGGCAGTGGCTGCATTTGGTCTTTCAAAGTAGCTGATTTTAAGTTTAGATTTTTGCTGTGTGTGAAGCAAGTGATTAAAACTCTAATTCAAACAGCGTTCATGTATGTACACAGCACACACATTTATATTTAGTGATGCATACATATCTCTCTGTTTTGTATGCATAGGACGTATACATTTAAAAATGTATATAAATGTGATGTGTGTGTACATTAACAGGCATTTCTGCAGCATCGTCAAGGTGCCCGTAGGTAACAAGACTTACTTATCCAGCCACAAGCAAGATGTTTGTTGGACAAAACATGGCAGATTTGTGTTTCTCCTTGCTGTCTTTTCCTCCCATGTGATTTCCTAAATTTACCTTTTGTGTTTTCTGGAGATTTTTTTTAATGGAAAAGCTTATTTTTAATCCTCTTTTGGTGTTTATTGTCTTTAATCACTCATAAAGGCATTGATTCTCCTCTGAATTTTAATGAGAAAGAAAGATCTTCTCTTGTAAAAATGTGTGTGTATGTCTGTGTGTGTGAATGGGTGTGTGTGTGTGTATGTGTTTAGTTTCACCATTAGGCACCCCTTATTTTTCTTCAAGAAAAAGAGCTAGATGTCACCCTTATTTGCCTATGTCTGTCTCCTTTGTATTTTTCT